>JAKELG010000489.1:0-25634 GCA_021527035.1 Lactarius vividus | reverse complement strand
AATTGTCCAATGTAACCCCTTCTTCACAGACAATCGTTATATTGGCTAGATGCCTCTATATCCACTCTAACTGAGTCGCTTATTGCGAACCAGTCTGCGTTATCTAATGTAGACTATGACCTTATGCATCGTCGCCTTGGTCACCCATCTAAAGAGGTTCTAAGACGAGCTAAGGAAAACACTAAGGGCTTTCCAGAAGGGATTACGATTCCCACCTCTGATGTAATATGTCCTGGGTGCGCACAAGGCAAAATGCCTGCTGCCTCACATCCTCTGTCTGTTACAAGGGCTAAAGCCTCTTTCAATCGGATTCATTCTGATTTGAAAAGCTTCCCTATACTGTCATACCACAAATATAAGTATTTTATTGTCTTTTTTGACGATTATACTTCATTTGCATGGATCACTCTTTTACGGGATAAAGCCTCTGCTATTACTGCTTTAAAGCAGTGGCTTGCGTTAATTAAAAATCAATTTAACGCTACCATAAAAGAATGGATGTCCGATGCTGGCGGTGAATACAAATCGGATGCTTTCCTAAAGCAGCTTAAGGATGCCGGCATAACAGTGCTACAGTCTGCACCACATACGCCACAGCAGAATGGGCACGCTAAGCGCTTTATGCGCACAATAATGGACAAAGCTCAGGCCATGTGCCTTGATGCTTGTTTACCACAGAGCTGGTGGGAATTTGCAGTCCAACACGCTGCACATTGTTATAATAGAACCCCCATAAGTCGCCTTCAATGGCAGACTCCTTACAAACTATTACACAATGAAGTCCCTGATATATCGCATCTTAGAGTATTCAGTTGTGGTGCCTATGTGCACATTCCAGAAGCTCGCCAGGTGAATAAACTTTCCCCTAAAAGCGAGCTCATGATCTACCTTGGTAGAGGACCTGGAATGAAGGCCGATGTCTTCATGCGCACACTGAACACCTTGTTCTATTCAGACAAGGCACTCTTTGATGAAGCTCTATTTCCTAGGTGTCCTAAAGACAATCCTAGACGTGAGCCCTGAGGTGTAACTCAGTTAGATGATACAGTTCCCCATGAGCTGTCTAAAGACCATACCACTCCTGGTGATGATGACGACCCACCACCTGAGCCTCCTATTACCAAAGGGAGAAGCGCTCCCCAGCCGGCCGCTGGACCCCCTCCTAGTACTCATATTAGAGGGATTGGATCGCAGCTACCTCCGCCTTTACCCCCTGACCCAGTACCTGGTCCTAGTGAACCTAGGCGATTGGGGCGTACAAGGAAATTAGTTACTCGTCCTGATAATGTCTATGGGGATAGGCCCCCTACTACGATTATTCGAGACATTGCGCAGATTCGCACATGGCGACAAATGACACAGCCGCAGCAGGGTAGCTCCCAGCAGCGTCCACGTCAAGATCAGACGGTCTCAGGTGATGATCCTGAACAAGCCGCTTCTGATTCTTCCAGTGCGCAGAGTGATACTCCGCAGGATTCAGATGAAGTAGATCAGCAATTGCTGATCCACCTAGCTCAGGAAGGGGGAGTCAGATTTCTAGATCTTCTGCTCGCCAAAGCAGTCTCACCAGTGGATCTAGAATCACCTGATACCTCTAATATTCGTGAATGGACCTATTGGGACATTCTTAAAATGCCAAGTGAACCCCAGGAGGAGTGGCATAATGCGTGCCAAGAAGAGCTTGCTTCTCTTCGCAAACGCAAAGTCTATGATCTTGTTAACCCGCCAAAAGGCAGAAGGGTAATCAAGAATAGATGGGTATTTGACTTAAAGTCAGATGGCCGTAAAAAAGCCAAGCTAGTTGCCAAAGGCTTTTCTCAGGTTGAAGGCATAGATTATGACGAAATATTCTCGCCAGTGGTACGGTTTGAGACTGTCTGGATGATGCTCGCACTTACAGCGCTGAAGGATTGGCACATCTCTGGACTTGACGTCAAAACTGCCTTCCTGTATGGAGACCTTGACGAGGAACTCTACATGGAACAACCTGAAGGGTTTAAAGACCCTATCCAACAAAATAAAGTCATGCGCCTTAGGAAAGCTATTTATGGACTTAAACAAGCTGCACTTGCTTGGTGGAGAGCGCTTGATAAGTCTATGAGCACCCTTGGCTGCACACGACTTCAATCAGACTCAGGTCTGTTTGTGAATGAAGACAAAACAATCGTAGTTATTGTTTATGTTGATGACATCCTCTTCCTTGGAAAAAATAAAAAGGACATAGCATCCCTGAAGAGACGCTTCATGGAAATATGGGAATGCAGAGACCTTGGTGATACCAAAGAGTTCTTACGCATGTGCATACTACGCTCCAAGGGTAGACTCCTACTAGATCAGCAGGACTACCTTCAGAAAGTGCTGCAGCGTTTTAATCTGATTAATGCCAAATCAGTACCCACTCCACTACCGGAAGGGTATCATCCATCCCCTAATAAGGGAACTGCAACCCCAGAACTCCGAGCATCCTACCAACAAGTGATAGGATCTCTCCTATACATTATGATTGGTACGCGACCAGATATTGCCTATGCTGTTACAAAAATGGCACAGTTTGCTGCCAACCCATCTGAGGACCATTACAAGCATGCACTCTACATATGCCGCTATTTACTTGGTACTTCAAATTATGCTTTAGTCTTTGACAGCAAAAGCGATGGTGGTATAATAGCATACGCAGATTCTGATTGGGCTTCTGACCCAGTCACCAGAAAGTCCACTATGGGCTACTTAGTAAAAATGGCAAATGGAGTATTCTGCTGGAATTCTAGAGCGCAGAAATCTATCGCGCTCTCGTCCACTGAAGCAGAGTACATGTCGCTGTGTGATACAAGCAGACAGTTGGTCTGGATTCGCTCACTCTTTAGTGAGCTTGGAATAAACCTTGGACCGATTCCATTGTGCGGAGATAATCAAGGCTCCATATTTTTATCTTCTAATCCTGTTCAGGAAAAACGGATCAAACATATTGATCTACGTCACCATTACATTCATGATATGATCCGTGAAAAGAAGATAGAATTATTCTTCATTGAAGGAGCTGAGAATCCCACCGATCTTTTTACTAAGAATCTGGGTCGCATTAAGTTCCTTAAATTCAGGGAACAACTAGGGCTAGAGTTTGGCAATTCGCCACCTGTGCACACCATGCCTGATGATGGTGACTCGTGAAGGAAGTTATAGAGAAGCTTGTCTGCTCTTTGGAGCATATGTTTCTCTATGTCCTCTGTGTCCATCACTTCTTTGTGAAGAGCAGAATAGGACAGAATCACCGTTTTCTCTCTTAAGACATGGTGCGATGTCGCTTCATTAGCAGACACCTGACTCTAAGCCTTATTGAACTCCACAAGGTAGTTCACATGTCCTGTCCCTGATGGGGACATAGTAATGACACTCCAAGTTGGAAGATTTCATTAATGATCATCATTCACAACTTAATGAGACGTGTTAGAGACAGTTGTAGTCTCACTGACTCTTACGCAACCCTCACTTGATGCTCATCCCCAACGCTCATGAGGTTCTTGCTGTTTGCTTAGACGCGCTTTAATTAGCTGCACTAAGCAAGGGGGAGTGTTGGAACGTAATAAGTACATAAGGCCCTTATCTATAGCAGTTACGACATTACTGCCAGTATGCTTTCCTATTATGGTAGTTAGGATACATACTATACTGGGCGCAATTCGCCTCTGAGCAAAAAGTAGTCTCATGACTAAGTCGAAGTGGTAATTTACATCAGGTGTATGTAAAAACGCGATATTGTGGATGCCTGTACTCATCACTTTTGTGCTTCTGGACATGGTGGGGCCATAGGGTATATAATGCCTCCTATGGGGAGGGAGGCGAATACAGATTCACTCTCTTTCTCACTTGTGCACCCTCTCCACTCTATAGTCTCTCAACCTACTCAAAGGTGAGGACACCATTCCTGATAGCTGCATGCATTGCTGCGCTTCATATGGTCCCTTCAACTTCCTCCGCACTCACTGCTGCCAGTCCCCTCAAAGCCCTACTCCTTATAATGATAGGGATGCTGATGTGTATGACCTTGTAGACTTCAAAGCACTCTAGGGAGAGTTGACTTAGAGAGGGGCTCATGTTATGATCCAACACTTCGGACTTCTTTTCCACTGTACAATCTTTTGTTATTCTGTTTTCACTTCTCTCCATTTGTCCTTTACTTTGTTACCAAAGGGGCTATCAATGTTAGCCACTCTAGACTCTGCTTCTACATCAGTGCCTCGACTTGTTTCAGCTCTTTACCTCTGTGTGAACTTGTGTTCATGTTGTTTGGAACCTTGTCCTATTTAAAGCTGTACTTTATACTGTAGGAAGCCAGACTTGGCTTCATTTGCAATCTAGCAACCTTGCCTTCACCCCTTTGGTGTGACTCCATCCTTCCTCTCTACTTGTGCATCCCCTACCTCTGTCCCTAACCCGGACATCATTGAAGTCTTTGCAGTTGAACTATATCAACACCTCACACCTGTTAGACTCTGTGTACTCACAAGACTGAGTATAGAGAAGTGCTAGACACTTCAGGTGAGGAGCCCTAATTGCAGAGTAGTGGTACACACTGTGCCCCACCCCAGACCACTCATATTTCATAGCAATAAGACAACAGATGTCTTCGCTTGATACTTGTGAGATATTGAAACTCCTTGAACCCACGTCCCTGCTAGGATGTAACAGCTAGGGCCTGACAGCACTGGGGTGCTAGTGCCATGAGTTGTTCTGCTCATCATAGCAGACAGTTGACCTCCTGTAGCATGTGGTCCTCCACTGCTTGAGCTGGAGGGTCCCGCGGTAGTAAGGCTGGTGGTGACCTGAGTGTTGGTGGCCATCATTGGCTGTACTGGGGTGAGGGTGGTGGATTCATCTGGGTTGACGGCAATGCCAATCGAACTGATTGACCCAAAAGGTCCTGTGCCATAGTGTGATGGGACAGGTTTGTATGTGTACCAACTGCCTTGTTTTGGGTTGTAGTCAATGAACGCCCAAAGTTTGATGTTGTCAAGGAAGTGAACTTGTCAGTACTCTTGGTATTTTGGGTCAAAGATGAAGTATCCTTCGATGTTATTATGCTTGTCCCAGCTGACTGTGCCTTTTTTGCAGATGGAGAGCTTGTCAGTCTGATACTGCTCGATGTACTGCTGTTGGAATTTTGTGCGACTCCTACTAGTCACCAGGGTTGTGAGAGACTTGACTTAATGTAATGTTACCACAGGAACGTTATGCACGACATGTGCTTCACTAAGTCACTCAGGCCAAGGTAACAGGATGTGAGGCAGTCAGTTAAGACTGAGTCAAGTGATGCACAAGTGCCACACAGTCTCCTCAGACACGCAGGCAGTAGCAGAAGTTCTGGGGTTCAAGCACAACAGCGAACCAAAGTTGTGCTCAAGCAAAAAGGGCAAGCATAAGGTCGTTTGTGAGATGACAGGAGTGTGGTATTACACAAGAAGTCAAGTCTACCATACAAGCTAGGTAGCATGCGACTTATATACTAGTACAGGATGTTTGTACACAACAAACATATGGTGCGATATGTGGGTTCTGAGTAAAAGTGGAACAAAGGCATAGTTATAGTAGGAAAGGTGGTGATTGCGTGGGGTCATGTGTGAGTCAGCTGGGCCCAGAGCGCCATGAACTTTGATATACAAGGAAGGGGGCATAAGAACGTATCAAGGTGGGGTATGGAAGTGAGAAGTGAGGAATGGAAGTGTCCCAAGGGAAAATCATGACAAGAACACAAGGGAAGAGCTACACTGAGCCCTGAAGCTTGAGAGAAGTATTCTAATTTGGGGTGTAAAGCCTGACATGGTAATTACATGGGCTATATACCAGAGAAAGTGGGTAAAGGGTGCATTAGACAACAGAGGAGAGGGCAATGCTAAAACATGAAGGGTAGTGTCTAGAGCGAGAGAACTGAGCACTCAGAGAGCACAGGAAAGCAACAATGTGCCTAGTGCTTAGTGTTACGTTTTGCTCCCGGACTGCCCGGACCGGTTGTGGACTCTGACGTGTTCGCGATGACTCGGCATGTTAGCAGTAATACGTCATGGACTTCAGAGCTTGTTGCCTCATGTTGTGCTGACTGATGATTCTCTATTGTAGTACGTGATTGTGATTAGGCTTGCTGACTGATGTCTCATTGTTGTACGTGTTTCGGATTACGAGTACGACTGCGCATTCTATTATTAGAATACGCTACTTACGCTATTGGCTACCTACGAGTTCGAGCGGAGCTAGAACTAGCTTCCTTACTTGTATTTAAGTTCACAGTAGTACGGACCAGGATCCCCATCTTGGTCTTCTTCAATTACCACTCTTCACTCGTCTTCTGTGCTAAGGGCTCGCAGTGCCCTTAAGTGAACTAGCTCCGGTATATCCCCCGCGACCAAGAGGGATCCCCGTGACCATATCTCCATCTTCACTCGTGAATGGTAGATCAGCCGACCGTCAGTTATCCACCCGGTACCACGTGTCATCTCGTCTTCGAATATCTCAACTCCCGCACCGCGCGTCCAACCCATTGTTACTACATCGTCGATAACCTCGATTGGGAATATATTCGCAAAGTCCCCAGTCCTCCCCCAGGCATTCCCATAGAAGAGACTCTCTACACGTATAGAGATTCTACAGGCACGTATTGGCCTCACCCTGCAGTCTTCCCAGAGCACTTGGACAATCACAGGTTTCACCCTCGAGGGAACCCACGTTACAACAGCGCCTAAGTCAGGCAAATGTCTGTGGTAGACGTTACACTTAGAAAGTGACCAAGGCAAAACCCTGTGTCCTTTGAGAGTTTGGTGTGGGAAAACCCTTCCCCTCAGGAGGCTGTTTTTGGACACTTGAAAACCCTGGGAATGACTGATTTTTCCACATCATGTCCAAGCTTAGTGCTTATGTAACCATTTGATTAAAAGTTTCACTACTTGGACAGCAAGTGTGACACATTCTTCACCATTCCACTTCACTTACAATAATCAACCCTGTTCTGGCTATCTTTTTCTTTTTTCTTTTTTCTTTTTCTTTTTTCTTTTTTCTGGAGAAAACTGATTCCAATTGAGGCTTGGGTCACCAACTCCAATCCTGCCTATCTCAAAAGAATAAAGTCAGTGGTTCTCAAACGTAGATTGATAACAGCCCTTACCTTTATCTAGTCCTCTTCAGTCCCCAATTCATTAGAAGTCACCACACATTGTTGACCTCCATACTATTTCCGCAGGAAGGTTGCTCTTGGGGTTGCTGATCGGTGAATCGCTATCACAGTCATCTTAATGAGCACCAAAATCCTGTGCAACCAAGACCTACTTACTAATCTTTTTTGGTTGAATGCTTCCATGTTCTCGCGTGTTATGGCCGACTGGCCAATGTCAAAAACTGCAGAGTAGATGACAACGTGTTTCGGGATATTGGCCAAATCCTGATTTAGCAAAGATGCTGCCATGCGGTCACCATCCATAACAAAAACATGGCACCATTTCTTTCTTTTAACGTGGGGTGAAAGGAGCTCATTGATCTTCTTGAAACCTTCATTTTTCACTTTGTGCTTGTAGGAGACAGTTGCCTGGATTGTAATGATGAACTCCTCGGTAACAACGATGGCATTGGCGGTAGGGAAATTTCTGACTGTGGGCAACAAACATAATGGGAGTTTATCCCATTTCACCTTCCCCAAACTGTTCTTGCCGCCGAAAAAAGTCGTCTTCTCCTCCCCGCATGCCGGAATTTCGAGCTGGGGCTGGCCAGTGGCGGAGCAGCGAAGAGGTTCTACATTCGAACCAGCGTATAACCAGCTCAGAACGAATCCTTCGAACATGTCGCCCGCGGATCCTTTGAATGCCGCTTGCGTCGATATTATCCGGTAGAATTCGATTCGCTTGTGGGCCTCGGCGCCAGCGGCGGCACATGAGATAATGCTCTTGATGTGTTCCGTTGCCATCTCCGCAACTGGGACCGTTCTCCCTCCCTTTTCTTCAACCTCCGGTCGGACGGAAAAAAGTACGTGAGACACCTGTATTGCGTTGAAATTTGTACGAGGGGGAGGGCGCTCGACAAACGCATCCGCAGCATTGTTCACAGCGATTGCATGATGAAATTCTCTATAAGGGTCGCGTACTAACCGTACACAGGTGCGCGCAGATGGACCCCACTTTTCGTAATTGCGTAGGAGAGCGCTGGCGTCGAGACCTTGTACCTTGCTGTAGGGAAATATTCAGTGAACAAGAACATTGTACAAATCAGGCGAAACCAACCCGAGAGCTGTTATCTCTGCAGCAGAAAATCCCTTCATCACGAACGTAACCGCACCATGCTGCTTTGCCCATTCTTTCCACCTCGTCTCCAATGGGGAGGTGGTCTGAATAATCCAAGTAGTGTACCGCCCTGCAGCATTCAGAAAGGTATTGCAAGGTTTTTCGTTTACACGACCGGCGTCTGAAAGTGCCCAAGTACCTCTTGGGAGGTAATCAGGTGCTGCGTCTTGGGGGTGTCTATAGACGCCGTCGTCTCGAAAGACAAGGATATGAGGAGCTAGCTGAAGAGACACTGGTGTCCCTTCGCTTAACAGTCGAAAGAGTAGGTAATAAAGAAAACACGTTTTGCCTGTTTTTTGTACTTAGGAAGCGATCAATTGATAATCAGCGAGAACTTACCGATTCCTGGTTGCCCAGTGACGACAACCCCACCCTGACCCTTCTCCTTCGCCGTGTCATAATCAAAATCCTCCCATGCCACGACATATTCCGGTCTAACCAGAAGACCGTGTTCATCAGGGTAGCCGAGGTTCACCAAATCCAGGGAGTCGATATGCTTTTTTGGCACATATTCCCAGGTATTTCCATTGTCGGATATCTCCTTGAGTATGACCGAGAGATCTTTTCCCCACAATTTGTCGTACAGTCTTTCGGCAGTTCGCATTTCTGGCAACAGGGCAGTTGAGTTACCCGAACGAGATAGTTTTCTAGTTGAACTCACCTGCATCTAAGTCGACATGAAGGTAGACATGAACGTTCTGCGGGTCACACCAATCAAGAGGCACTTTTTCTCCATCCTTGATATCCGTCCACCTTTCCCCACGCGCGCTGTCCACCACCCTTTTTCGGAGGGTATTCTCTGGTTCCAGGGGAACCAGATGAACCTGTGGGAAGTCTGAGTTGGAATGCTGATTTTGGAAGGTATCACCAACCAAAGAGCGGAGTGAAATTTGGCGAAGCAGCTGGCCCCCGTGATCTCTCAAGGACGCACTCTCCTCGTTCCAAATGGCCCTCCGAAGCTCGCCAACGTAAGATATAGTGCTCGAGTAAGCACCTAGTGTCGAAAGCAATGGTATGAAGACCTTGATCTGAGTCGACATGTGGGTGAGCAAGGGCCGAAATTTTGACATGACGTCTTGTTGTCGGCAATCGCCTTTGAACTTTGAACTCTCGAACTCCGAACAAATTGACTTTTCGCATCGGTCCCACGGACCGGCCCGCTTTTCCCGTTTCTCCACAACTCAGAATTAAACTCCGCTTTCTTTCATTTTTCTTTTCACTTTGATTTTTCACTTTGATTTTATTTTACTGACTGAATACACAAAAATAAAAGTAAATACAATGAAAGTAAAGTAAATAATGCATAAACAATATTGGCATGAAGTACATTGGGATGGGAGTAAGTGATTTCCTGGCCTGGCTTGGCTCAATGATTTGAGTCATGGCCTGGCTTTTGGTGGCTGACAGCCTCACAATGTGAAGGCCTGAGTATTACATCCTAGCAGGGACATAGATTCAAAGGGGTCTGATGTCACACAGGTATCAAGCAAAGATGTCTATTCTCTATACTCAGTCTTGCAAGTACACAGAGTCTATCTAACAGGTGTGATGTGTTGATATAGTTCAACTGCAAAGACTTCAAATGTTACATCCCATCCTGACATGCAATCACCAAGCTGATGAACAGCAGAGATGGACAGCATACTCACAGTGACAAAGTAGACTGTAGTGAGATAGACTGAGCAGCTGGAAGCAGCAGAGGGAAGTCTTGCAAGAGAAGCTAAAGATAGTTCTGGCACACAAGCAGTGAGGAACTGATGTGGACCAGGAGCATACAAGCTACACTACTTATACTTTACAGAGAGTGACACTGATACAAGGAGGGTAACATAGAGTCACGTATTACAAGGAGTATTGTTCTCAGTATGGGACAAGAGGAATGTACAGAAAGAGAACAAGGCAATAAGAACAAAAGGGATCCAGACCAAGATGATATCATAGTGACATCACAATAAGGATAGAACAAAAGAAAGTACAAAGACGCGAAGTACAATGTAAAGTCCAGGAGGAGTCCGAATGATGTCATTATACATGATGTCATAGATAAGAGAGAAGTCCGAAATTGTACGGATCATAATATCTAATCTACAAGTCCTATAAATCTTATCTAAAGCAGTCCATGCTGCAAGTCTGGTCCGTCCAGAGCCGCTAAGTGCGCAAAGGTCACTTATCAACATCTCCCCATGATCTACAATCTAAGGACACAATGTTACGTCTACCACAGACGTTGGCCTGACTTAGGCGTCTGTGTAACGTGGGTTCCCTTCGGGTCGGAAGTGATGATTATCGGGAGAGTCGGGGAATACCACGGGATGGCGCTGGTACGCTCCAAGATGGTCGCGGTAAGTATAAAGGGGGAGGTCGAGTGGGACATTTGGGGGAACGGTTGGGACTTTACAGATATACCTCCAACTGGGATGGTTGACAATGTAGTAGCTCTTGTAAGGTCTTGCGGTGCGCGAGTTGAGATACTCGAAGATGAGGTGACATGTAACGTCTACCACAGACGTTTGCCTGACTTAGGCGCTGTTGTAACGTGGGTTCCCTCGAGGGTGAAACCTGTGATTGTCCGAGTGCTCGGGGAAGACTGCAGGGTGAGGCCAATACGTGCCTGTAGAATCTCTGTACGTGTAGAGAGTCTCTTCTATGGGAATGCCTGGGGGAGGACTGGGGACTTTGCGAATGTATTCCCAATCGAGGTTGTCGACGATGTAGTAACAATGGGTTGGACGCGCGGTGCGGGAGTTGAGATATTCGAAGACGAGATGACACGTGGTACCGGGTGGATAACTGACGGTCGGCTGATCTACCATTCACGAGTGAAGATGGAGATACGGTCACGGGGATCCCTCTTGGTCGCGGGGGATATACCGGAGCTAGTTCACTTAAGGGCACTGCGAGCCCTTAGCACAGAAGACGAGTGAAGAGTGGTAATTGAAGAAGACCAAGATGGGGATCCTGGTCCGTACTACTGTGAGCTTAAATACAAGTAAGGAAGCTAGTTCTAGCTCCGCTCGAACTCGTAGGTAGCCAATAGCGTAAGTAGCGTATTCTAATAATAGAATGCGCAGTCGTACTCGTAATCCGAAACACGTACAACAATGAGACATCAGTCAGCAAGCCTAATCACAATCTCGTACTACAATAGAGAATCATCAGTCAGCACAACACGAGGCAACAAGCTCCGAAGTCCATGACGTATTACTGCTAACATGCCGAGTCATCGCGAACACGTCAGAGTCCACAACCGGTCCGGGCAGTCCGAGAGCAAAACGTAACATCACCCCCTTTTCAGTGTCAAGCCCCAGCTTGACCACGCAGGACAGCCAGAGGGTTAGTGCCAACCTCCCGGAGGGCTCGGATACGGGCTATCTCCTCGGCATCTTGTTCCACCTTCGGGCCACGATGGAGCGAGGCTCGAACGTTCTCGATGCGATCCACTGCATGGGCTCGCTGAAGTTGAGAGACACACCTGTTGCGCTCGATCTCTATGCGCTCCAACTTCATCTGCTCCGCCGCTAGTCGATGCTGCTGTGCCCGCCACCCAAGCGTCATACAGCGGTAGCGATGGACTTCGGCCATGAGAGTCGCGTCCTTCATATGAAGGAGCGCCTGGTCGACCGAGTCGACTAGTCCCGCGTCGGAGAGCAGGAACGTGAGGTCGTCGTCGGTGTAAGTGGGGGAAGAGGACTGTTCGTCGTAGTAGGGGACGGCGTGGACGGGCTTCCCATATTGTTGGTTGCACCCGTTGCGGAAGGCCAACACGAAGGGGTCGGCGGTGAGGATGAGTTGAGTAAAACAGGCTGGCCAAAGACGCTCCTGAGCGTCTCGAATCTGAAAAGGGACGTAATGGACTCCCCTGTTGTATTGGTACCCCCTTGGAGGGGGGGTCTCCGGCCGATCCTCGGCCTCCTGCATAGATTCCTCCGCTTGATCTGCTCGAACCGCGGGTGGATGTGCCGCCGGTAGTGTGATAGCTTCCCCGGTGGGTCCGCATAACGGGGGGGTTTCCGAGTGTGTTGTGGTGAGATGGGTGGCGTAACGTAGATACTGATGTGCCTCGAGACGTTCGGCTGGGTCGTACGGATCCCTGCCCTCGTCGGGCCCTGGCGGGGACGTCGGTCGGCTGGGCACGTACCCTTGTTCGTCGCCCGCTGGAGTGGGCGCTCTGGTCGGGATGTAGTTGTCTCCGAGGTGGCTGGGCTGATTGCTCTCGGAATAAACAGTGGGGGTTGGCGAAGGAATTGGGGATGTCCCGGGGGAAGGAGGACGACTTCCTCTCTGGTGAAGGGCGAGGGTAGACGACAGGGGTGACGGTGGCGTGGACTGTACTCGGTAAGGTGCCGGTAGCTCGGTGTCGACGACATAGCGGAAGTTTACTGGGGAAGAGGGCCTCATAAGTGGGGAGTGAAGTGAAGGAGGGAGATGGGGACGTCTCTTGGGAATTCCCTGCGTTTATATGTGTCTCTCTGGCGGGGTTGGAATTTTTGAACTCCCTTATCGCGTCGTCTGCGAATACGTCATCCTTATCTACCCATTGGTTGTCTGAGTCCGGGTATCCCTTCCATTTGACCAGATATTGCAATTTGCGACTTCTGCCGAGACGCCGCGAGTCTAGGATCTTCTCGACCTCGTATTCTTCTTCGCCTCCAACTAGATCCGGTGGTGGGCGCTGATAATTGGGCCCGTGCGTGAGTGTTTCGCGATACGGCGTTAAGAGATCCACATGGAACACTGGGTGTATCTGCCACTGCGTGGGAAGCTCCAATCGATAGTTGACTGCGGACATCACCTGAGCAACCTTAAAGGGGCCGTGGCGTCGCGCCGCGAGTTTTGCCGTTGGTTGGTGTGTACGTAGGTGGCGTCCTTCAAGCCACACTTGGTCTCCGATTTGGAATTTGGGCGTATCTTTGGCCTTGATCCACCCCTGCTGCGCTTTGATCATCAGTGACTGCGCGCGCTGGCGGAGTTCCTTGAACTGTTTGACCCTTAACGCCACTTGGGGTATTGGGGATGGCCTATCGGTCCAATCAGCGCGAGGATTGTATCCCATGAGAAGCTGGAACGGAGATTCTTTAGTGGTCTCGCTGGGCCAATTATTATGCGTGAACTCAGCCATAGGAAGATAATGGATCCAGTCGTCTTGCCGTTCGTTGGCCCAGAATCGCAGGTACTGCTCTAGCCATTGATTCGTGCGTTCTGACTGCCCGTCCGTTGTAACGTCTACCACGGACGTTTGCCTGACTTAGGCACTGTTGTAACGTGGGTTCCCTCGGGGGTGGAATCTGTGTATATCCGATAGCGGGAAGACTGCGGGATGAGGCTGATACGTGCCGGTGGAGTCCCTATACGTGTAGAGTGTCTCCTCTATGGGTACTCCTGCTGGTGGACTTGGGACGGTATGGACGTATTCCCACTGGAGATTGTCGACGATGTAGTAGCAGTGGGTCGGTCGGGCGGTTCGGGCGTTGAGGTATTCAAAGACAAGGTGACACGTGGTACCAGGCGGGTAAGGCACTACGGGCGAATCTACCATTCACGGAGGAAGATGGAGATGAAGTCACGGGGATCCCCCTTGGTCACAAAGGGATATGCCGGAGCTAGCTCACTTAGGGACACTGCGAGTCCCTAGCACAGAAGACGAGTGAAGAGTGGTATTTGAAGAAGACCAAGATGGGGATCCTGGTCCGTACTACTGTGAACTTAAATACAAGTAAGGGAGCCAGTTCTAGCTCCGCTCGAACTCGTAAGTAGCCAATAGCGTAGGTAGCGTACTCTAATAATAGAATGCGCAGTCGTCGTCGTAACACAAAACACGTACAACAATAGAGGACATCAGTCAGCAGGCCTAATCACGATCACGTACAACAATAGGGAGTATCAGTCATCCAAACACGAGGCGACATGATCCGAAGTCCATGACACATTACATCCGACATACCGAGTCATCGCGAATACGTCAGAGTTGTCACGATCACGTGACACGTGACCAAGTGATGACGAGGTTCGGAAAGTTATCGGAGAATTGACGAGGTATGACAGCTCATAGGTCTCTTGACGTGGCATTTGTGTAGTATAGAAAACGGTCCACGAAAAACCCAGTATGTAGGATATATAAAGCACGTAGTACAGATTGTAACAAACCGTCTTAGCTTCGTTTTCAATCCAGCCAAGTATTGCTCTACCTCTGAGTGATCAGCGCGTCCCACTCTTCTCGTACATCTTCATTGCAAGGTTGAAACCCTTGCTCATCAATCATCGATCTCGAACCCACGTCTCCGGGCTGAGCTTCTAAACCCGAAGTCCTCCCGACGAAAGTCCGAACGTCCCGGCTGGGACGTAACAAAAGCTAAGACCTCCACCTGGACCCGCGTTGGTTGTACGCGGTAACGAATCGAACTTGACACGGGCAGTGAGGTCGGTTTCGGACCTCCGCGGAGTCACACTGGAACAAGCGCAGTCGACGCTGTTCACCCCAAAGGCATTAACAGATCGCGCGTTCATAGAACCCGCTTTAGACCCAACAGATTTCACTGAAAGGCGTATCGTAGTACGCAGGACCACCCCTAGTATCAATAAGCTCTCTGGGGGCGGCAGCTTCTGGGAAGGAACCCGTGGCTATAGACTTATCGCTGGGAATAGACAAGCAATCGACGTTGAGTTCTTTGAAGCAGAAGACGCCTGGTACGAAATCTACGGCGAAGCAAACGACTGGTACACTCACAACTCGAGTCGCATCGAGAATCCATCCCTGTGGGGGCTACAAACTCTAGGGAGTACTACGAACGATCCCCATACTTGGAGGACGCACGCTACAAAAAGCTCTAGTTCCTCGTCAGATTCGGAAACACCGAAAGGAAAACGCCATTCTCACTCCACTGTCCTCCCTCCCGCACTCCCGATCCTCCCCTACCAATCTATTCCTCCCGTCATGACCACGAAAACCACCCTAGAAACCGGCGCATTGAAGGGACAACCTCCGAAAGAATTTTCAGGCGACAGGCAAAAAAGTGTCCAATTTCTGAGAGAGTTTTATCAGTTCAAACGAGTCAACAGAAACCATGAGCTCATGGTCATCCCATATTCCCGCGTAGGGTTAGCTCTCTCGTATATCAGAGGACCGACCGTGGATGATTGGGCGGACAAAGTCAGTCGTGACCTCGACAAGAGCATCACTACGCTCGTACCTAAACTAGACGAGAGTGATGAATCCCTCTGGGTTACATTCGAGAACGCCTTTAAAGCGGCCTGGACGGACACGCTGAGCGAGCAGAACGCTCATCAACAACTAATTTCGCTCACCATGAAAAACGAGGACGTCGACTCCTATATCGCCACGTTTGAACGACTTGCCACCGCCGCTAACTGGGATCTAGACGCTAGTGGCACACTCGAGTTCTTTAGACGGGGTCTGAAAAAGGGACTTCTGATTGGCTGTCTCAGACGCCCGAAGATGCCAAAGAATATGAAGGAATGGCAGGAAGCCGCTAGGGAGGAGTCTCAGCGATTCAGAACGATCACCAATGCTATAGCTCAGATCAACGGGGGAAAAGGGATCCCGCAGACGGGACCAACACAGACGCCCAAGCAGGTACGAACGACGAACAACAGTCAAGTTGTCCCCATGGACGTAGATAACGTCCAGACCGGTGGAAATAAACCCGCCTGGCAACGTAAGCGTACTCCGGAAGAAAAGGAAAAGTGTCAACGCGAGGGGCGTTGTTTCCGATGCATGGCACAAGGTCATTTATCTAACAAATGCCCGAAAAAGGCACAGAGAGTCAATAACGTATCCACGGAGGACAAAAAGACAGAAGAAGAAAAAGTGCCCACGGTAGATGACGCCCGAAGCCTCCTGCTCAAGCTAGGGTCGACGGAAAGACATAACCTCATTTCCACACTGCTCCTCGACACTACGACTGACGACCTCGAAGAAATCAATACACTGCAAAGTATCAGAGGCAATTCCTTGACGTTCCAAGCAGAAGTAATGGGCACCGATCGGAAAATCTGCATTCTCCTAGATACCGGGGCCTCGGGAAATTTCATCGACCATTCAGCGATAAAACTCTTCGGACTTATCACATCCCCCATCGAGCAAATCGAAGTACGCAACGCCGATGGAACGGCCAATACTAACGGGGCCCTGACACGTCAGTGTCTTTTGACTCTATGGGACGGAAGCAAGAAACACACTCTAGAGTTTTTCGTCACTAACCTAGGGTCGTGCCGTGCCATCCTAGGACTCCCTTGGTTCGAGCTAAGCAAACCCATCATAGACTGGGGGAATCGCACTTATGACGGAGGACCCTTCCGCCTTGAACAAGGAGGAGAGCGGATTAACGAGACAATCGCGCAAAAAATGGCAATCGCCAGTGGGAGTGGAGCTAACGAGGATATGACTCTTCCAGCCGAATATTCGGAATACGCCGTAGTATTCTCGGAGACAGCCGCGCAGCGCTTCCCCCCGGAGAGGGAAGACGACCACGCTATAGTCTTGAAGGAAGGAGCCCCTACTAGCTTAGGCACCAAACTGTATCCCATGAACCTTACCGAATTGGAGCATCTTCGCGTTTTTCTGACCGAGCATCTGAGTAAAGGATACATCCGCGAATCCAAGTCCCCGTATTCATCCCCAATATTCTTCATCAAAAAGAAAGATGGAAAGTTAAGGCCAGTACAGGATTACAAAGCCCTGAACGCGTGGACCATAAGGGATGAATACCCCCTCCCCCTCATAGAGAGTATTTTAACCTCTCTAGGAAATAAAAATCTCTTCACGAAATTCGACATACGCTGGGGGTATAACAATATCCGGATCAAAGATGGAGATCAATGGAAAGCTGCATTTAAAACGCCATTGGGATTATTCGAGCCTATGGTGATGTTCTTTGGCTTAACAAATTCACCGGCCACGTTCAGTCGCGCCATGAATCGAATGTTACGACAACTGCTCGACCAGTATCCCGGAGAACTCTATGTCTACATGGACGACGTCCTTATAGCTACCGAAGATCACCCCGAACGACATCGAAGTATCGTAAAAGCGGTACTACAAATCTTTCTTAAGGAAAGTTACTTCCTGAAACTGAGTAAATGCGCTTTCGAAGTACGCGAGATCGATTATCTCGGAATGACGGTCAAACAAGGTGTCATCCGAATGGGAGACGACAAGGTCTCTGGACTACGAGACTGGCCGCGAGAGCTAACAACGGTCCGGCAAGTAAGGTCTACCCTGGGGGTCCTGAATTACCAGAGACCTTTCATCAAGGACTTCGCCAGTATCGCGCGGCCATTGAACAACCTACTAAAGAAAGATAGCCCTTTTATCTGGACCACGGAACATACAAAGTCCTTGTCGAAATTACTCGACATAGCCACTAGCCGCCCCGCGCTGCGACAACCAGATCCTCGACTTCCTTACGAATTACAGACAGATGCTTCCGCTTATGCTAATGGGGCAGTACTGACCCAGAAAGACAGTCGTGGAAAAGCACAAGTCGTGGGGTACCTGTCTAAAACGTTCTCAGACGCCGAGAAAAACTACGACGTCTACGATAGGGAATTCTTAGCGCTAGTCAGGGGTCTAGAACATTGGAGACATCTTCTGGTCGGGGGACCATTTCCAATCACGGTCTATGTAGACCACGCAAACCTTCTCTATTACAAACACCCCCAGAAGATCAGCCGAAGAGTGGCCAGACTTGTGAACGTGCTGGCTGATTACAACCTTAAATTAGTCCATCGACCGGGCCACCTGCTGCAGGCAGATCCTCTGTCCAGACATCCAGGCTTCGAGCCTGATGATTCCACGGATAATGCGGACGTTATTGTCTTACCACCTTCCCTTTTCGTCACGGCGATCGCCGTATCAGCCCTAGACGACCGTCTTCGCGCCGCACAGCGTAGTCACGAAGAAGCACTCCTCGCACTGACAAAGCAGTATAACCTCGTACGAGACGATGATCTCTTCTTCCGCGATTCCCGTCTGGTCATCGTGGACGATGACGATCTTCGGAGGGGGGTAATTTCATCTTTCCACGACCTCCCCACGGCAGGACACCCAGGAATCGCGAAAACAATCGACGCGCTACAACGACATTATTGGTGGCCTAAGATGAAAGAGAGTGTGACGGAATACATCAAAGGATGTCTTCTATGTCAAGCCAACAAGAACGTACCCGGGAAAGCAAAAATCCCAATTTATCCCATCTCGCACGAAGAACCTCGATTACCATTTCAAGTCGTCGCGATGGACTTCATTACGAAATTACCCAAATCCAAAGGCTACGACACGATCCTAACGATTACGGATCAAGGTTGTACAAAATGCAGTATCTTCATCGCATGCAACGAAACCATAGACGCGTTAGGAGTGGCTAAACTATACCTAGATCGAGTCCTCCCGCACTATGGGCTACCGACAAAAATAATCTCGGATCGAGATCCACGGTTTACCGCCAAGGTCTTCAGAGAAATCGCAAAGGCGCTGAAAGTTGAACAGAATATCAGCACCGCCTATCACCCACAGACCGACGGGCAATCCGAGCGGACGAACCAAAGATTAGAACAATATCTAAGGATATTTGGGAATCACCGCAACGACTGGGCAAAGTGGTTGTCGATAGCGCAATACGCCCTTAACGCTTGGAAATCGGAAACCACCAAGAAAACGCCTTTCGAGCTCCTCTTCGGGTTCATCCCTCGAGTCCACCAACCCCCCGCTACGAAGACCAACGCGGAAGAAGCAACCAGACGCTTACAGCTACTTTCGGAAGCCCGCGCGGCTGCGCACGAGGCCATGAAGAAGTCGCAAGACTCTTGGGTCGAAACATCTAGCTTCGAAGGGTACAGAAGAGGACAGAAAGTTTGGCTCGAAGCGAAGCACTTAAAAACCTCGCACCCAACGGCCAAACTGGCTCCAAAGCGCTACGGTCCCTTCATCATAGCTAACGAAGTATCGAAGACGTCTTACCAGTTGACTCTCCCGAAACACTGGAAGATTCACAACGTGTTCCACGCCTCGCTTCTCATGCCCTATACGGAGACCTCTCTCAATGGGAAGACCTTCGAAGAACCGCTGCCGGATATAGTCGACGGGGAGGAAATGTGGGAAGTCGAAGAAATTCGAGGAGAACGGAAGGTGGGCCGAAAGCGAACAACGCAATATCTCATACACTGGAAAGGGTATTCGGACGCTCACGACAGCTGGGAACCGGAGTCTGGAGTACACGCCCCGGACTTGGTAAAACAGTATAAAGATCGCGTTACAGGACTGGAAATCAACAACCTGACGATGGACCCCTTCGGCTATGGTGTTCGACACCCTCCTCAGCACTATCTTGTCCAGCATTGGGAGCTCTCCCTCACCGCCGTGGACTTCATCGAACGACAAGTCGATGCTTGGGCATGGGTACCTAACGACCACGACGCTAGGGCTGACACTCCTCGCACTAGAGACGATTCGTTTGGTTATGCCACTTATCGAGAGCCCGACGGACGCTGGCGCCGACACTCTAGGGCCAGAGCTAATCGGAGAGAGAGACTGCTACGGGATAAGGTCGAAGAACTCGTCGCAGAAAGGATCCGAGTCAACGGGGTCTACCCGGACGACGTACCTCCCCCTATCATCTATCCAGAAACCACCCCATCGCCCATACTCCCGGAAAGAACGACTTCGGATGGATCTTCTAACTCCGCTCCTTCTACAGAGCTCACTTATGTTACGCCATCTTCGACGGGGGGAGCAAGGGCTCCAGACTACAGACCGGCATTCGAACCCGGACCCGAACACCCAGGAGTCGGCTGGCGCGTCTCGAGGCGTACTGAACCATACTCCTTCGAGATCCCCTTCGAAGATGGATCGCGAGGACAGGCCCCATACATTCGATTCGTCATAAATCAGAGGGAACAGCCGGTGGCGTTGGGGACAGAAGGGAAGGACAGACCGCAGTACTACCGACCGCTCTGCGCCTTACCGATGCCAGCCAGGACTGACGCCGGAGTGCCCAGCGGGCATTCATTGGCACTATTCTCAGCAGACCACACGGCGCGCAACGAGGTGGACAGGGCGTTGGCATTGGTAGCCGACCCAGGGGCAGCAGCGGATGTTCACCGCTTCAGGATGTCGATGAAACGAAAGCAGGATTTATTCGCGCGTATGAGGGATTTAGACGTCGCTTGGAACGACTGGCTAGCGGGAGCAGAGGACATCGATAAGAGGCTCAGGGCCTCGAACATTTCCTCACGTATCTACCCCTTTCTCCCCCAGCCCCTGCCTCGCGGATTAGACATATACCATATCTCGGAGGCGGACTCTAACGATCGCAGGTATAGAGCCCATCTCGACCATCTGGAAGGACTTGCGCCCGTCCCCATTCCTCCTCGTCCTCGTGATCTATCCATTCCATGTGGCGGAAACCCTCCTCTGACGCGTCCAGAATTACACGACGAAGAACGTCGGAGTTCCATCTGCCTCTACTGTGACCAGAACCATCCAGCTAGGCTCTGCCCTAGACCTCACGTACTCTGTGAACACGCTCCACGGTGCAGTGTTCCAGTGCACCACCCCGGATTCGGTGCCCCCTGTCCAAAGCGGGCCATCCATTCACCAAGACCAGAGCCGTACAGCCGCACTAACCCAGAACGCATAAGGAGGATCGAGGAAGCAGCGGGCGGAGGAGAGCGTGAGCCTAAGGAGGGGGTAGTGTCACGATCACGTGACACGTGACCAAGTGATGACGAGGTTCGGAAAGTTATCGGAGAATTGACGAGGTATGACAGCTCATAGGTCTCTTGACGTGGCATTTGTGTAGTATAGAAAACGGTCCACGAAAAACCCAGTATGTAGGATATATAAAGCACGTAGTACAGATTGTAACAAACCGTCTTAGCTTCGTTTTCAATCCAGCCAAGTATTGCTCTACCTCTGAGTGATCAGCGCGTCCCACTCTTCTCGTACATCTTCATTGCAAGGTTGAAACCCTTGCTCATCAATCATCGATCTCGAACCCACGTCTCCGGGCTGAGCTTCTAAACCCGAAGTCCTCCCGACGAAAGTCCGAACGTCCCGGCTGGGATGTAACAAGAGTCCACGACCGGGCCGGGCAGTCCGAGAATGAAACGTAACATCACCCCCTTTTCAGCGTCAAGCCCCAGCTTGACCACGCATGACGGCAAGGGGATTAGCGCCGACTTCGCGGAGTGCCCTGATCCGGGTGATCTCCTCGGCGTCCTGTTCCGCCTTGGGTCCTCGATGGAGCGAGGCCCGAACGTTCTCGATGCGATCCACCGCATGTGCTCGCTGAAGTCGGGCGACGCACCTGTTGCGCTCTATTTCGATGCGCTCCAACTTCATCTGCTCCGCCGCCAGGCGGTGTTGCTGCGCCCGCCATCCCAACGTCATGCAGTGGTAACGATGGACCTCGGCCATGAGAGTCGCATCCTTCATGTGAAGGAGCGCCTGGTCGACCGAGTCGACTAGTCCCGCGTCGGAGAGCAGGAACGTGAGGTCGTCGTCGGTGTAAGAGGGGGAAGAGGACTGTTCGTCGTAATAGGGGATGGCGTGGACGGGTTTGCCATACTGCTGGTTGCATCCGCTGCGAAAGGCCAGCACGAAGGGGTCGGCAGTGAGGATGAGTTGAGTAAAACGGGCTGGCCAAAGACGCTCCTGAGCGTCTCGAATCTGGAAAGGGATATAATGGACTCCCCTGTTGTACTGGTACCCCCCTGGAGGGGGGGTCTCCGGCCGATCCTCGGTCTCCTGCATAGATTCCTCCGCTTGATCTGCGCGAACCGGGGGTGGATGTGCCGCCGGTAGTGTGATAGCCTCCCCGGTGGGTCCGCATAGCGGGGGGGTTTCCGAGTGTGTTGTGGTGAGATGGGTGGCGTAACGTAAATATTGATGCGCTTCGAGGCGCTCCGCCGGGTCGTACGGGTCCCCACCTTCGTCAGGTCCCGGGGGTGAGGCTGGTCGACTGGGGACGTACCCCTGTTGTTCGTCGCCCACTGGAGTGGGCGCTCGGGTTGGGACGTACTGGGAGGCAAGTCGGCTGGGCTGGTTGGTCTCGGAATAAACAGTGGGGGTCGGCGAAGGAACTGGGGATGGCCCGGGGGAAGGAGGACGATCTCCTCGCTGGTGAAGGGCGAGGGTAGGCGACAGGGGTGACGATGGCGTGGACTGTACTCGGTAAGGTGCCGAAAGTTCGGTGTTGACGACATAACGGAAGTTGACTGGGGAGGATGAGCGCATGAGTAGTTGCGTGAGTGAGAGAGAGGGATGGGGACGTCTCTTGGAGTTTCCCTGCGCTTATATGTGTTTCTCTGGCGGGGTTGGAATTTTTGAACACCCTTATCGCGTCGTCAGCGAATACGTCATCCTTATCGACCCACTGGTTGTCCGAGTCTGGATACCCCTTCCATTTGACCAGATATTGCAGTTTGCGACTTCTGCCGAACCGCCGAGAGTCTAGAATTTTCTCGACTTCGTATTCTTCTTCGCCACTAACTAGATCTGGCGGTGGGCGCTGATAGTTGGGCCCGTGCGTGAGTGTTTCGCGATAAGGCGTCAGGAGGTCCACATGGAACACTGGGTGTATCTGCCACTGCGTGGGAAGTTCTAATCGATAATTGACTGCGGACATCACCTGAGCGACCTTAAAGGGGCCGTGGCGTCGCGCCGCGAGTTTCGCCGTTGGCTGGTGCGTGCGTAGGTGGCGTCCTTCTAGCCACACTTGATCTCCGATTTGGAATTTGGGCGTATCTTTGGCCTTGATCCATCCCTGCTGCGCTTTGATCATCAGTGATTGCGCCCGTTGGCGGAGTTCCTTGAACTGTTTGACCCTTAACGCCACTTGGGGTATCGGGGATGGCCTATCGGTCCAATCGGCACGAGGATTGTATCCCATAAGGAGCTGGAACGGAGATTCTTTAGTGGTTTCGCTGGGCCAGTTATTATGCGTGAACTCAGCCATGGGGAGATAATGGATCCAGTCGTCTTGTCGTTCGTTGACCCAGAATCGCAGGTACTGTTCCAGCCATTGGTTCGTACGTTCCGATTGCCCGTCTGTCCGTGGGTGGTAGGCTGTCGAGATGTTCTGTTCGATTCCTAGGAGTTTGCACAGTTCCCGCGTAAACTTTGAGGCGAATCTGGGGTCTCGGTCACTGATAATCTTTCCTGGGAGTCCGAATCGGGGAAACACGTGTTTGACGTAGAGGGTGGCCGTTCCTTCTGCCGATATTTCTTCTTGACATGGGATGAAGAGGGACATCTTTGTACAGTCATGGTCCGTTATCGTGAGGATCGTATCACAGCCCTGTGCTTCGGGAAGTTTAGTGATGAAATCAAGCGCGATAGTTTCAAACGGCATAGCTTCGGGTTTTGGGAATATTGGGCGTAGTGGCGCTTTGATGGCCCTAGTGTTGACTTTGATGCGCTGGCAGTCGGCGCAACCCTTGACATAGTCCATGACTTCGTTCCTTAGACCTGGCCACCAATAATATCGCTCCACGAGTTTGATAGTTCGACTGATCCCCGGGTGTCCGTATACTGGGGGGTCGTGATGGTTCTTGATGAGTTCTCGTTTCTCAAGGAGCCCTCCTGTGACTACCCGTCGTCCGTCCTTGTACCAGGTGTCTTCAATCTTCTTTAGTCCGTGTGGGTTTACCCAAGGGCGGAGTTTGTCGTCATCCTGGGCGTATACCGGGTTTACCTTTTCCATCTCCTGGACTGAGATAGTGGCGTTGATGCGGAGGGGGTCTTCCGTAGTGTCTATTGCTGCGGCCCTGACGAAGATTTCATCTGGCAGTACCGTTACTTGATCGTTGTCCCCTTCTCCTTGGTCATAGTCTGGGCGTCTAGATAGGGCGTCGGCTCTTCCATTGGCTGTTCCTTTGATATGATGGATTTCAATATCATATTCGGAGAGTTCTAGTACTTCCCGGGCTACTCGGCGGCTTATCTTTTGTGGGGAGCGCCAGTATTGGAGATTCATGTGATCTGAAAAGACCTTGATCTTATGTGGCGACCCGGCTAGGTAGTGTCGCCAGTTTCTTAGTGCCTTGACGATTGCCAATAGTTCTAGGTCGTAGATGTCGTAGTTCCTTTCCGCCGCGCTGAGAGTATTGGAGTAGTAGGCTATGGGGTGTCTTTTGCCGTCTTCTTTGCGTTGGAGTAGCACCGCTCCTACCGCGAACCCCGAGGCGTCTACCTCTAGCTCGAATTGATCTTTTAGTTCGGCGTGTGCTAGTACTGGTTCTTCCGTGACGAGCTTCTTGATCTTGTCGAATGCCTCCTGTTCTGCGGTTGTCCATGTCCATTCGGTGTCCTTGCGTGTGAGTTTATTGAGGGGTCGTGCGTGTGTAGCAAAGTTTCGAATGAAAGCGCGGTAGAAGTTGCAGAAACCTAAGAATGATCGTACCTGTTTGACGTTTTTGGGGTTGGCCAATCTTTGATGCCGGAAATTTTGACGGGGTCCATGCGTGTCACCCCCTTTTCAATGATTACCCCCCAGGTAATCAATGCTAGGAGCGTGGAAGATGCACTTTTCCGGTTTGAGGAATAAGTCGTTCTCTTCTAGGAGGTCCAATATGTCGTGTACCGCGTCGATATGTGCCTGTTCCGTTGATCGGGTCGCTATGCCTATGTCGTCCATGTATACCCTGATGGTTGTCCCTTTTGTTTCGTGGTACGCGATGAGATCTTTGCAGATTTCGTTCATCATGGTTTGGAAGGTTGCCGGGGAGTTGGTCAGTCCGAAGAACATTACCGTCGGTTCGAATAGCCCATATTTCGTTTTGAACGCTGCCTTTTCCTGGTCGCCTTCTTTGATTCGTACGTTGTTGTATCCCCAGCGGATGTCCAACTTAGTGAATATGAACGCTCCACTTAGGTCGGCGATGAGTTCTGGGATGAGTGGGAGGGGGTATTGGTTGCGTATAGTCCAGTTGTTGATGTTCCGGTAGTCCTGTACGGGGCGTAGCTTTCCGTCCTTCTTTTTAATGAAGAAAAAGGATGATGCGTACGGGGATTTCGATGGTCTGATGTACCCTTTGGCCAGTTGTTCGTCAATCCATTCCTTAAGCGCTACATCTTCCGCTTGGCTCATGGGATAAACCTTGCAGTCGATAGTGTCCGGGGCGTTTGGCTTGAAGTCGATTGCGTGATCCCACGGTTTTTGATAGTGGGAATCGGTTCGATTCTTCTTCGCTAAGATTTTGACGTGCCTTTGGTATTCTTCTGGTACCATTTTTGCTTCCGTGTATGCTTGGCTTCAATTGCCATTTCCGTTGACATTGTTGCGCGAAGGCGAGTGTCTTCGA
>JAKELG010000488.1:0-25640 GCA_021527035.1 Lactarius vividus | reverse complement strand
CCAGCCGACCCACATCGCCAACGGGCCCCGACGACTCGGGAGACCCGTACGACCCGGCGGAGCGCCTCGAGGCGCATCAGTATCTACGTTACGCCACCCATCTCACCACGACACACTCGGAAACCCCCCCGCTATGCGGACCCACCGGGGAAGCTATCACACTACCGGCGACATATCCACCCCCGGTTCAAGCAGATCAAGAGGAGGAACATGTGCAGGAGACCGAGGATCGGCCGGAGACACCCCCGCCCGGGGGATACCAATTCAACAGGGGAGTCCATTATATTCCCTTTCAGATTCGAGATGCTCAAGAACGTCTTTGGCCGGCCCGGTATACTCAGCTCATCCTCACCGCCGACCCCTTCGTCCTGGCCTTCAGGGCCGGATGCAACCAGCAGTACGGGAAGCCTGTCCATGCTGTCCCCTACTACGACGAACAGTCCTCTGCCCCTGCTTACACCGACGACGACCTCACGTTCCTGCTCTCCGACGTGGGATTAGTCGACTCGGTCGACCAGGCGCTCCTTCACATGAAGGATGCGACTCTCATGGCCGAAGTCCATCGCTACCGCTGTATGACGTTGGGATGGCGGGCACAGCAGCACCGATTGGCGGCGGAGCAGATGAAGCTGGAGCGCATAGAGATCGAGCGCAACAGGTGTGTCGCCAGACTTCAGCGAGCGCATGCGGTGGACCGCATCGAGAACGTTCGGGCCTCACTCCATCGGGGGCCCAAGGCGGAGCAGGATGCCGAGGAGATCGCCCGCATCAGGGCCCTTCGTGAGGTAGGCACCAACCCGCTCGCCATCATGCGTGGTCAAGCTGGGGCTTGACGCTGAAAAGGGGGTGATGTTACGTTTCGTCTCGGACTGCCCGGACCGGTTGTGGACTCTGACGTGTTCGTAATGACTCGGCACATCAGCAGTAATACGTCATGGACTTCGGATCTTGTCGCCTCGTGTTTGGATGACTGATGCTCGCTATTGTCGTACGTGATGAGGATTACTATGCTGACTGATGACTCCTATTGTTGTACGTGTTTCGGATTACGATGACGACTGCGCATTCTATTATTGGAGTACGCTACTTACACTATTGGTTACTTACGAGTTCGAGCGGAGTTAGAACTGACTCCCTTACTTGTATTTAAGCTCGTAGTAGTACGGACCAGGATCCCCATCTTGGTCTTCTTCGAATACCACCATCTCTACTCGTCTTCTGTGCTAAGGGACTTGCAACGCCCTTAAGTGAACTAGCTCCGGCATATCCCTTTAAGACCAAGAGGGATCCCCGTGACTCTATCTCCATCTTCCTCCGTGAATGGTAGATCAGCCAACCGTGACTTATCCACCTGGAACCACGTGTCACCTTGTCTTCGAATACCTCAACTCCCGCACCGCTCGCCCAACTCACTGCTACTACATCGTCGACAACCTCGACTGGGAATACATCCGCAAAGTCCCCTGTCCACCTCCAAACGTCCCCATCGAAGAGACGTTGTACACCTATAGGGACTCTACAGGCACGTACTGGCCACACCCCGCAGTGTTTCCCGAGCACTCGGACAACCACAGGTTTCACCCCCGAGGGAACCCACGTCACAACAGCGTCTAAGTCAGACAAACGTCCGTGGTAGACGTAACACCACCGTCTTGGAATACGGCATTCCCACACCTCACCATACCACCCTCAAACGAATGGGAGGCTCGAAAAGTTTAACGACATTCTGACGCAAATGCTGGCGAAAATGACCGCGCCTCAAAAACAGCACCAATGGGATGAACTTCTCCCTGATGCACTGCTTGCTCACCGTGCACATTCAAGTTCATCTACGGGTGTGTCACCTTTCTTTCTGACATACGGAAGAGAAGCACGCTTACCAAGTGAAAGGATCTACGAAGTGCTCAAACATAATCCAACAGACAAGGAAATTGAATTCCTCCAGCAGCGAAGGCTGGAGCACATTCAAGATCTGGCTCGGTTCCGACAAGAGGCAGATGAAAGGGCAGCATCACGGTTGGAAAAAGAGGCATCCCAGCGCGAAGACCGATACCGGGAAAAGGGTCTTGGTATTGGAGATCTGGTGAAAAGACAACATGAAGCCGGTACGAAACTTCATCCACGCTGGGATGGACCCTTCATCATCAGGGATGTCACTGACAGGAACACTTACCAGCTACAGACGCGACACGGTTATGTTCTCAAAAATCTGTATAACAGTGCAAGACTCCAACGATATTTTCCTTCTTCACATTCTCAAAGTTCCTTGTGGTTCGCTAGCTCTGACCTGCAAAAAAAGGATGCAGCAGCATCACGAAGAAACCAGAAACAAGAAAGAAGTACCTCAGGATCTTCCAGTCTTCGATAAAAAACTCTTCACTGTCTTGTGTTCGTCCAAATGGTTCGGGATTCGTTGTATGTTTGTGTTAGGGTCTCCATTTTCCTTTCTCGGTGTTTTCTTTTCTCAGTTGTGACCGGAGTCACAAGGAATTAACGACGGGGTGATGTTGTGAACATGACTCATCCGTGATCTTGTGACTCGCGGATATTATTCAGGCGACGCGCAAGCTCGTATATTGCAGGGTTTCCGAGATGTTTCCTAGTTATGTCTCAGATGTGGTATTGTAAGAATAGGGGAAATATGTCAGCGCGACGCGCAAGCGTGTAGTAGTTCACTGATGTATTTAGTTGATGGGTTCCGCGACGGGAACAGAATTCAGAATTCTCTCGCCCACTTTTCCCCTGCGAAACATTCCCTCAGTCACACGAAGGTGGGCGACATCACACCTGCGTGCCGCCACCTGTCTGCCCGGTCTGAAGAACCGGATCCTTGATTTTCTACCCGCGCTCGCCACGCCCTATATTGGGTCGCAAATTAGGATCACCACAGCCGTCAGCACGCATCCGGTTGCTCTGGGAAGTTCCCACCCACCCGGTCGCGACCTCGCCTCGGCGACGGGACCACTCATTTTCGATCAGAAGCGCTTCGCGCTTTCGCCCGTTCTCTATGCCCATCTACATCATACCTACTACCGGAGCGTGAACTCCTACGCATCATTTAATTCGCCACAATCCCTGTACATGCCCCGCATCGCGTACCAGAGTAAATACAATAACCAACCCTGTCCCTCCACCTCGATGTTTCCCTTCGCGTCGTGCGCCGCCTGTTTCTCCCACACACCTCGACCAGCGCGACACGAAGCCTCCCTTCGAGAAGCAAATCGGCGACCCTGCAAAGAGATGCAGTGAGCCCAGAGAACGGACGACTAGACACAGGAGCTACACGGTTTACTAGAAGGTCTGGGGTCTTCGGTGATGGTTTAACTTACTTGAGTTCGTTATTCTCCACCATGTGGGCGTTGTGTAAACCCGCCCCGCGATTCTTTCGCACCATGTTGATGTGTCACGGCTTACTCTTGCCTACTGGGTCCTACTCAAGCCCCCAGTACTGGTCGTACCACCGACCTCGTTGATTCGTATCGAGCCGCAGATCATAATTTTTATTAACTGTACCGTTCTTGTATTAAGCCTCAGCTTCTGCCCTTATAGTGCGTACAGATACTGAGGTGAGATATACGTATTCGGTTCTGTCCTCCCTTGTACCTACTAAATCCGACCTGCAGATGTCACAACAATCATATATGCTCTTGAAGTTGTCAGTTTGTCCACACACCCGTGTACAATAGATAATCTGGGCACTCGCCAATGGTAAATGCGGCGCGCGCGTGCACAGTGCGTCGAACTCACGATAGATTGTCCGAGACTCTCAACCATCCAGGATCGCCAGCGAGTCAAGCTAGTCAAGGTTTGCCTACCTCGGGGCGCTCGGCGGGGATCTGGAACCGCAGTTCCGCCCGACGGTCTCACCTTTACAGCAACTTCCGTTTGTCCAAGTTTGTCCAATCCGTGTGTGCGTGCCCGTGGCCGTCCCCGCCCTGCTAACGATACGAAAGGACTTCGCTCCCTTCGGGACCAAGCGCGATGGACAAAACATCGATCTACTCTGGAATTCCTAAGGCACGCCAAGTGGCTGGTGCCTGGTAGGTCTCGTAGTTTGGCTGCATATACTACTGCTCAGAGGGCGCGGCCAGAAACACAGGGAGATAAAATAGAATCACTGCAGGATAGGACATACGTACGCGTGGAATCAACCACAGCCTGTTCTTTAAGCTACAAAAAAGAAAAGTGACCTGTTGCATTGATACTAAATCGATACCGTGACAGTGGTATAGCAGAGTAAGTGAAGGCTGCGTCCACTCTTACTATTTCTTCGGTCGTAACGCCAAATCCTGCCTGGACAATTTGAATGATAATGAGAATTGAAATGTCTAGAGGAGAGGCGGTGGCCCCGAATCGTATCGTCATAACAGCATAGTCGCTTGCTTAGAGTAATTGAATCGTCCACGAACGACATCAGGGGTCAACTGCTGCATCGTCCTAGCATGTTGCATCCGACATAAATACAGATCCATGGTAACTCGAGTCACTGGCAACAAATTGACCTATAATTGACCTATAAATAGTGTCAGGGCGCATACGTGACGGCGTATACCTTGCGTAATCTCTCTGACACGTTATTCTGGAGGGTTTGAAGAATGCGGATCCAGTGTGTCCATTAAAATCATTAGTCGCAAGAAGTCAGGCGTCCCAAGACCCGTCACCTACGGGACCTACCGTCAGCAAACGACGAACTGAACAGACACAAGGCTGACGGGACGTACAGGGTCCCATCCGACGATAGCGGAAAATCCATTGGTATTGCAACCTGGGTTCGAGCCAGACACAATGTCGTTGAATCCGTTGAGGCCGCCACCGTACAACCAGGGGTTCAGAAAGCCGAGCCGACCCTTGCCTTGCGAAATTCGGTAGTCATTAAGTAGGCAGATGATTCCCGCCACGATCTGTACTTTCGTGGTCAGCGTCACGCCTGACGAGGATGGATGGCGCAGAGAGGAGGGAGGAACGAGAGACACACTGGCGTTGAGCAGCTTGTTCCTTCCGCGAGCATCTCCTCTCCTTTGTAGAAAAACGGGATTGTAATCGCCTGCGCGGCAATATCTGGGATGCCGCGGCCTAAAGGACTGCACAAGTTACAACGGAATATGTCAGATTATGTCACGGAAGTGGACACACTTATACAGGCCAGAATACTGGTGGTCGAGGTTGTCGAGGAAGGTCGACACCGCCTGCTGCTGGTACGACGGGCGCGGGAAGTAATCCGAGAAACCGCCACCAGAGAGGCTGGCCGCGACCTCTGGCATGAAGCTCGTCGTTCCGCCAACGGCAGTGACGTAGGGACCTGCGAAAATGTGGCCGTATGGTGAACCGCCTGTATACGCGCTTGTGCACCGCCTGGGGGTAGATAATAAACGCCAGACGCACAGGTTGCAGGGAAGATAGGAGTGAATCGGGCGGTGCAGTCACCTCTGCCGACGCCGTCATCGCCACTTGCGAAGAGGACACTGGCGCCACGCGCGCCGAGCTGTGCAAACAGGTTGCACACCTGTATCGCATAGTCCTTCGGGTAGACCTTCTCATAGTTTCCATACGACGTGGTGATCGTTTGCGGAACGTCCTGCTTGCTGAGGACGACATTCAACCAGGCAAGGTAAACATCGCCGTTCGGCGAAGCCTTCGTGCTGTAGAAAATGTGCGGGGTCGGGTATGTCATGGCCGAGCTGAGCTGAATGTTGCCGTTCGCTTCTCTTCCAGGGTTATTCGGGTCGTATCTGCCCCCGTTGGCTGTTACAACAACATAGCTCGCATAGATCCCATCGGGGCGATATTTGCGCATGTACGAGGCGAGGTCCGCTGGACTCGGGTATTGCTCTACATATCCCGTAACGCAGACCACGTTTCGGTCGATTGCACTGGGCACCTAGGCGAATGTATTGTATAGCCAGCGCAGGAATGCCGGCGTTACGGTGGTAATACGGCGGCTCAACGGCATCGTCACGGGATTTCCCGCTGGCGACTTCCTCGGCCTCAATGCTGCCACTCCGGAGTGCTTGCGCGGTTTCTGCTCCTGCGTGAGTAAGGAGGAAAAGAACGTTGTAGGTGCCACAGTCTGCACGTGCCCATCCAGAACTACAGGAAGCGAGTACCCAAGTGTCCGCACAATAGTCTCATTCGTCTTCGTGTGCCTGAACAGCTGATATGACGCCTTGAGTAGGTCGTTGGCTTGGGAAACAGACACCCCGGCGACAGTCAAGAAACTGCCGCCGTGTGTCACTAAGACCGAAGAGGATATTACGCGGTGGTGCTCGAGCCAAGAATAGACGAGCTGGACAGTATCTGGGTGCGGAGCGACGAGGTCAGCGACTTGCTCCCTAGACAAGTGCATGCCATATCTGTATCGGAGTAGCGGCACGGGTGAGAACATGGGTAGCGAAGGCATGTGGAGGAGACGTGCCTTGAATGGCTCGGGTCGCTGACCTCATTGAGGGCATCTACCAGGGCATTGTCACGATAGGGCTTGAGTGCGATGTAGAGATCGATCGTGGTGTCGGATGTCGGGAGGCCTAAGCACACCCAATTGTCCGGGATAGATTTACAGGAGTGCTTGGAGCGAATGTGGTCCCAAGGTGATGTAGCAATTCCATGAAGATGAGCGGAGAGAAGGAAGAGTAGAGGAATGGAACGATAGCGCATGGTTACAGGAGGTCACTGAGACGGTGTCTACAGCACAGCTCTGTGAGGTTGAGAGAAAGCAGGAATATCAATAAGTGGTTGGATCTCAGGACTGGGAGACGAAATGAGCTAATCCTCCCCCCTCCCCCCCACCCTTAGAAACAAAAAGAAGAGAACTTGAATGGTACTATATTTGAGATTGAAGCGCATAACGGCGAGTTCCGTTTTTGGTGCTCACTCAATGAGGCGATGCTCGACTGAAAACATCAGCCAAACAAACATGATTTCGTTCCGCGGGCGCTGCTAAAGCGCAGACTCAGTGGCGACCTGTGGAGCCCACTGTTGATCGACACCTGTGCGATGGCGGCGAACATAACGGCGGAACTGGACCCAGTCACGGCCCTGCGCGCCGATTGCGTGCAGGCCCTGATCATGATATTGTGGCGGTATGGGTGGCAACACTGTCCTAGTCCGAGTGGTCCGCGCTGTTGTAGCGGTAACTCGGCATCTCGTCTGACGTCATAGAACGGTTCTTGCATGGGGACTCCCTGCAACTGGCGGTGGCGGCATACCTGCTCTCGAACGTGCTGCCGCTGCTGTGGAGGTCAAGGCGATTTTAGACTCGATATGCTACGGCTGGACGCGTCGAATGTATCGGAGGATTGTAAGTACATACACTTACCCATTCGGGACACGCCATCCCGTTTCACATTGGAATCCATAGGATCACACAGTATATAGTAACGCGGTGTCGCTCCCCTGTCGCACACCTCTCTTAGACCTTCTTCCTCTCTTCTTCCCATATTTTAACTATCCTCGAGCGCTCCCAAAAGAACTCTTACTCTAATATACACCGCCGATTCACGTTCTGTTTGTCTGAACTGCCAGTGTTGCCCGTCCTCACCCGCGACAGGCTCACAAGGATTTGCGATCCCTGTTTGTTGAGTCTACGGAGGTCTTGGAAGTATTCCATGTGAATGACCCTGCGTCGCGAGCTGGACGTCGGCACAGGGCAGTGTTTGACATGAAAGGACCTTGGTCGAAGGTCTTTACAACTGGTACTAAGGATCGCAGACCCCCGTGTGATCATTTACAATAAATTCGGGCATGCTCGCCGATCGTCAATGACGCGCGCGCGCATAGATTGTCTCCCTCGGGGTGATCGCGGATCTCTTGGATATGTCCGGTTATCGCATGGTTCTGTCTCTGGCTTCCGTTCGTCTGATCCGTGCGTGCGGGTCCCTGCCCATGTCCCCCTACCTCTCTAACGACCCGAAAGTATTTCGCTCGCTTCGGGACCAAGCGCGATGGATGTCCAAAACATCGGTCCACCTTTGAGCTTTTAAGGCACGCCAGGTGACCGGTGCGTGGTAAGTCTGATAGTCTGGTTGCATGTACTGCGGCTCAGAGGGCGCAGTCAGAAACACGGGGAGGATACAATAGAATCGCCGTAGAATTGATGGGACATATGTAACTTGCGTGTTGAATTACAGCTATTTCCATAATGGGGGGGCCCTTCGCAGATTACAGAACACAGCTGACCTCTAAATTTGATGTGTGGTGTACATAGTTAAGTATGGTTTGAAATTCTCAGGAAATTTGGCATCTCACAAATATATAGTTATTAAATAGTTATTGTGAGTACAAAATAGTTATCCAGGGATCTGACAAATTGGTCACAATGCCTAGTCTTGCCTGAACAACTTGAATGATACAGCTAATTCCATAATGGGGGGCCCTTTTTGACCACATTAGACATACAGGCTGAGTCTGAAAGGGTGTTCTGATAACCATGCCAAAGTGTTTTCTCACAAAAAATATTTGCAGGATCCCTGGATAACTGTTTTGTACTCATGATAACTATTTAATAACTACATATTTGTGAGATACCAAATTTCCTAAGAATTTCAAACCCTACTTCACGATGAACCCCACATGTCAAATTTGGAGGTGAGGTGAGCTGTGTTCTGTAATTCGCGAAGGAGCCCCCCGTTATGGAAATAGCTGTAATGAGAGTGAAATCTAGCCAATTCTGATCTCAGTGCAACATTCTTCCTTTTTCCATGGACGTCTAGATGAGAGGCAGCGGCCCCGAATCGTATTGTCATAGCAGCATAGTCGCTCGCTTAGGGTGATTAAATCCTTCACGAACTACATCAGGATCAACTGGCCTATAGTGTCACGGCGCATACGTAATGGCGTATAACCCGCGCAATCTCTCTGGCTGGTTATTCTGGCGGGTTTGAAGAGCTTTCATCAAGTGCGTCTATTAAAGGCATTAGTCGCAAGAAGTCAGGCGTCCCAAGACCCGTCACCTACGGGGCCCAGCGTCAGCAGACGACGAAATTGAATACACACAAGACTGGGGGGACGTACAGGGTCCCATCCGACGATAGCGGAGAATCCATCGGTATTGCAACCCGGATTAGAGCCAGACACGATGTCGTTGAGGCCGTTGAGGCCACCACCATAAAGCCAGGGGTTCAGAAAACCGAGCGGAGGCCTGCCTTGCGAAAGTCGGTGGTCATTGAGTAGGGAGATAATTCCCGCAGCGATCTGTACCTTAGCGGTCAGGGCGACGCTCGAGGATGGATGGCGCAGAGAGGGAAAAGGAGAGACGGACCGGCGTTGAGCAGCTTGTTCCTTCCGCGATTCCTTCCCTTCCTTGGTAGAAAAACGGGACTTTCTTCGCTTGTGCGGCGATATCTGGGATGCCGCGGCCACCAGGGCTGCACAAGTTGTAACGGAATATGTCAGATTAGGTCACGGGCAGACACACTTGTAGAGGCCGGAATACTGGTGGCCGAGGTTGTCGAGGAAGGTCGACACCGCCTGCTGCTGGTACCACGGGCGCACAAAGTATTCCGAGAAACCGCCACCGGACAGGCTGGCTGCGACCTCTGGCCTGAAGCTCATCGTTCCGCCAACGGCAGTGACGTAAGGACCTGCGAAAATGTGGCCGTGTGGTGAGCTGCCTGTACATGCGCTTGTGCACTGCCTACGAGCAGATAATAAAGGCCACACGCACAAGTTGCAGGGAAGATAGGAGTGAATCGGGTGGTGCAGTCACCTTCGCCGACACCGTGGTCGCCGCTTGAGAAGAGAACACTGGCGCCACGTACGCCAAGTTGCGCAAACAGGTTGCACACCTGTATCGCATAGTCCATCGGGTAAACCCTCTCATAAGAGCCATACGACGTGGTGATCGTTTGTGGGACGTTCTGCTGGCTGAGGACGGCGTTTAACCAGGCAAGGTAAACATCGCCGTTCGGCAAATCTTTTGTGCTGTAGAAAATGTGCGGGGTCGGGTATGTCATGCCCTCAGTGAGTTGAAGGTTGAGGTTCGCTTCCCCTCCAGGGTTGTTCGGGTTGTATTCGCCGCCGTTGACTAATGCAACGACATAGGTCGCATCGATCCCGTCGGGGCGGTATTTGCGCATGTACGAGGTCAGGTCCGCTGGGCTCGGGTACTCCTGATTATATCCCGTAACGCCGAGCACGTTTCGATCCATTGCACTAGGCACGTACGCGAATGTGTTATACAGCCAGCGCAGGAATGCCGGCGTTACGTTCAACAACAGCGTCCCGGGCTCTCGCGATGACGACTTCCCCGGCCCAACTGCTGCCATGTCGGAGCGCTTGCGTGGTATCAACGACTGCGTGACTGGGGAGGGAAAGAACGTCGTAGGTGCCACATGTCTGCACATGCCCATCCAGCACTACAGGAAGCGAGTACCCAAGTGTGCGGGTAATCGTCTCATTCGTCTTCGTGTGCCTGTACAGCTGGTATGACGCCCCGAGCAGCTCGCTGGCTTGGGAAACGGGCACCCCAGGCGACGGTCAAGAAACTGCCGCCATGTGTCACTGAGACCGAGGAGGAAGTTATGCAGGTGGTGCTCGAGCCAAGAATGGACGAGTTGGACAGTATCTGGGTGCGAAGCGACGAGGTCAGCAACTTGCTCCCTAGACAAGTGCATGCCATATCTGTACCGGAGTAGCGGCACATGTGAGATCATGGATAGCGAAGGGAGAGTAGAGGAGACGTGCCTTAGATGACTCGGATCGCTGACCTCATTGAGAGCATCCACCAGGGCATTCTCGCGGTGTGGCTTGAGCGCGATAGTAGAGATCGATCGTGGCGTCAGCTAGTCGGGAGGCCTAGGTACTCCCAGTTGTCCGGGATAGATTTCCAGGAGTGTTTGGAGCGGATGTTGTCCCAAGGTGATGTGGCAATTCCGCGAAGAGGAAGAGTGGAGAGAAGCAAGAGTAGAGGGATGGCACGGTAGCGCATGGTCACAAGAGGTGACGTAGGACAGGTGTCTACGGGACAACTGGTTGTGAGGTTGAGAGAAGGCAGGAGGGTCAGTGAGCGGTCGGATCTCAGGACTGAGACGAAATATATATGGATCCCCCCTAGCAAAAAATGAGAGAACTCGAATGGTACTAGATTGGAGAAGACAACGAACGGTTCCGTTTTTGCTACTCAGTCAATGAGGCGATCGTTGACTCAGATTTACGGGAATTGGAGGCGGGGCTGGGTCTGGCGTAGTCCAGTGTGACGAGAGTGCAACGTGGCGAAGGCTCTGCAACGAACCTTGGCGGCCTCGGCCAAAAAAAAACACATTGTCATTCCGTGGGCTGTGCCAAAGCGCAGAGATGCAGCTCGATTCACAAACCTAAGTAAGGGGGAATGAGCAACGAAACACACAAAGAAAAACTGACCAACGGATCTGAAGAACTTGAAGGAGAACGTAGTGTTCTCCATTTCTTGGGATGCCAGGGTCCACAATGGGATTGAGATTTCGAGACCCAAACCGGACAGGACCGCACTCTGGGACCGGTTCCCTGGCGGGAACCCCGCCGCTTGCCCGCCAGTTGACCAAGGTATGTGAACCCGGACTACACGTTGGACCGCTGGAGTAAGTCTGGACCTTTCTGTTTTTTTTGGACCCGCGCTCTGACACTGTATTGAAACTGCCCCCCTGAAGTCCAAATCTGTACGATATTGGTGTTCGCTAGACTGTAATTCGCGAAGGGGCCCCCCATTATGGAAATAGCTGTAGGCCGACTAACTACGCCGGCCTGAGGCGCCTTCTTTGGCGCCGTTGTGCTCGCCGACGGCCTCAAGACTGACATGCCCTCTCCACACCGACAACATGTTTCTGTCTTTGCGTGCACGAACTGAGAAAAGGCGTTGACTAATACTTAATGACCTTTCATCATCTATAATGAGAAAAATATTTTATTCAAACTTTATGTCCATCCAAGGATTATATTGTTGTGAAAAAACTTGATGTTTTTCCTTGAAACCAATCATTGTTCTCAGAAAGCTGAACGTTAAGTTATTTCGCAGTGTGATACTTCCCGAATGGACTTAAAGTTTAATTAGAATTACTTTTTAATTATGGATTGTGTAAAATCATTAAGTATTAGTCACTGCTTTTTCCTAGTTATTCATGTGAAAAAATGGAATTATGTTGTCAGTGCGGGCGGCTTTGTTCTGCCCGCGGTTCACGGGTTTTCGCTGCCAAAAGTCATGTCAGACATTTCCCCCTCGACACCGTCCCTAACTCCCCAGCCTACGGGAACTCAAAGACCCGTCATCTCCACGCGCAGTAAGGAAATAATCTCACACTCAGGTTGCATTCTATCCAAATGCCACGAGCGGACCATTCAGTCGAAGCGAGAGAGCGCCATGGCACTGGGCAGCATCGAAGACCTTCAGCACTACAGTACTTCGTCATGACGGGGCTTATTGCCAAAGGAAGGCGTACGTTTGCGGTTTACTCTTTCAATACATCTCTCATCAGATTTCAGATCCAACGAACCGCGAAAGGGTCTCATCCCTGCAATTAGAAGCCTCAGTGCACATTAAAGCGAACATATCACTCAGTGGCCTTCTGGAACTCGACTTTCCTTCATCACCCGCACTTCCCTCCCCATCCTTTCCCTCCTTTCACGCCTTATGTCAAGACTTTCGAGGTCGACCCCGAGAACCTCCAGCCCGAAGTCACTCAGGACCTGTCAGTCGACAAACAAGTTTAGAGGCTACATGCAGACGATGACGCGCGACCCCCCGACCCAGCATTGACGGACACGCGGCCCCGAGCAGCGGGTTCGATGTGCTACCCGCTCCGTCCAGAATGATCTACTGTCCCTCCCCAAGAAGCACGGCCACACCAGGCCCCGGCAGCGCTCTCGCCCGACATCGCTTTCCACGAGCGAACCGCAGAATCGGCGCATCTTCTGGGGCACGGATCACACCGACCCGCTCGCGCGCATCCAGCACGCAGCACCGAACATCCTCACCCTCCTGCGCGAAGTGGAGAGCGGGGAAGCGATCACAGCTTGCAGGGGCGCGTCGTCGCCAACAGAGCTATCGGATGTGCCGACCGACGCGTCGTTCTCGGTCTCCGTCATGCATGTGCGGACAGCGCAAGTCGATTCTAGTCTGGACGAGGAGGAGGGCGAGGGGTTGCCGCGGGAGCAGAGCGGTGGGAAGAGCGGTTCGTGCTCGGCAGTGATTGGTTGTAACAGCAGGACATCGAGAAGCAGCAGGGCGTCGTCGTCGCGCGGTATCTTGACACCGTCGACGAGGTGCTGTTTGGCGGGAGCAAGAGCGTCGAGGCTAGGTGTATGAGCAGGAATATTCGGTGCGGAAAGAGGAGTCTGAGAGGGAGTCGCGGGGCAAAGACCGACGCTCGAGCGGAACGCCACTCGATCTCGACCAGGTGGTGCCCAATACTGAGATGACCGCGAGCCGGCGCTCCGCACGACTGGTGGTATCTGCGAGTGCCTTCCCCGACGATCCGCTCACGCGCACACACATGCTGCTCGTCGCTCTTTACTCGACGATGACGACGTCAAGGCGGCGTCGACAACACTGAAAACGATGGGACAATACAACAACGAACCCTGGCGGCGGCAAGACGGTGCGGCGACACTGACAGGACACGTGCGGTGACGACGAAAATAACGAAGGGTGCGTGGTACGGCGTCTAGTAGTCCGGCTGCATATACTGCGGCTCAGAGGGCGTTGTCAGGGACAGGGAGAATAAAATAGAGTCACCGTAGGCTGTGACGGATGTACGTGTTGAATGTTTTGTTGGCGCTACAGAAAAGAAAAGTGTATTTTTGCATTGATACTAATCCGATGCCGTGACACTGGTAAGTGAAGTGCGAGTTTGCTTTTGTCATTTCTTGGGTCGTAATGCCAAATCTTGCCGGGGCAACTTGAATGATAATGAGAACTGAAACAAGCCACTTCTGATCTCAGTGCAACACCCTTCTCTCCATGGACGTGGAGGAGAGGTGGTGACTGTTGGCAAATACATGTGCAATTCCATTCTTGCTCGGCACCTCACACCGAATCTACTTTAGTACAATACAACCGTTATTCGCCTCCGCATACCTCAGACTACTAGCATGACAGCTGTACGTACTATACTTTCAACTCCGTAGTACAAATACTCCCGCCCCCTCGTACTTAGCACCTCAGACATCGCCCGTACACGCGCGATCCTGAGATACTGTGTTCTATCTAGTTCGCTCCGTGCGTGACCCGGGCTCCCGAAGTCAATCATAACTTACAGGTTATGGGCCCTGCTGAGCGTCGCTAATACCCTGAATTACTCGCTAAACTCTCACTGCTTGATATCACCATGACCGGAACGCTGTCCGCCTCATCCTCGTCCACCGCACCTCCTCAACCCCCTCCCACCGTTGAACAGCTCCCCGCCAACATCCCTCGCCTGGAAACGGACGGCTCGAATTGGGCTGTCTTCGTCACGCGCTTCCGCAAGGCAATGAAAGTAACCCACCGATGGGGCTTCTTCGACGGCAGCAACTCATGCCCGCTGCCCAAAGACCCCTCGGCCCCTACAAGCGACAAAAGGGCGGCAAAGGAGAAGTGGGAGTACGACGACGAGGTAGCGCAATACCTCCTCTCGCAGCGGCTCCCCGACTCAACCGTTGTGCGCATGGGTGCTTACCACACCGCGCACCTCCAATGGTTGAAAATCACCGACGAATTCACAGCGAAGAGCATCTACGCGCAAAACGATCTCGAAAACACGTTCTTCGAGATGCGTTGCCCCAAGGGAGGCGATGTCCGCGCCTTCCTCACCAGCGTACGCTACAAGCGTGAAGAACTCGCGGCAGCCAGAGTAACCATCTCACACAGAGACTACCAGCGGACGGTGCTCCGCGGCATCCCAGAAGAGCTCGCGCGGTTCGCGGCAAACCTCCTATCTGCCGCGCGCCTCGTTCACTCCGTCACCACCGTCGACACAGGCACCCTCATCGATCACATATGCGAGGAAGCGGATCGCATAAAGAACATCCGTCGGGCCAAGCCCCAACCCAACGCGTCCGGGGCCAGGTCTCAGGCTGCCGATGACGCCCTTGCAGCCACGGGCTCCGAGAACAAGCGACGCCGCCGCAAGGGCAACTGCCACAACTGTGGCAAGGCAGGCCACTGGGCGCGGGAATGCAGATCCCCCAAAAAGGAGACACCGGGCAAAGAGCACAAGGTAGAGACGAAGCCCGTCGGGTCAGCGAACGCTGTCGCGGCCAAAGACGAGGATGTCGACGAGTGCTGGGCCGTGGACCTCGCACCAGGGGAGCCGGTCGGAACGGATGGGAACACCACAGCAGCAGCAGCAGTGCCAGCTAGGACCGACCGGGGCGAGCGCATCGAGTTATACGACTCGGGCGCAACGCGCCATATATCCCCCTACAAATCCGACTTTGTCACCTACACTGTCCTCGACCCGCCCATCTACCTCAACGCCGTGAACCAGCAGAAGTTTCCCGCCATTGGGACCGGGACCCTCACTGTTCACGCCCCGAATGGCAGCACCCCGTCCACCCTCACCCTCACAGACGTCCTCCACGCGCCGGCCATCGGATACACCCTGGTATCACTTGGCACGCTGGACAGGGAGGGATACCGCGCCTCTATCGGCGACGGACACCTCGACCTATTCGCCCCGGCCACCGGACGCGTCGCCCGTATTCCCCAGTCCTCACGCGGCCTATATCGTGTCGCACACCCCGCAGAGTCCGCACACTCCGTCGAGACCGTCACGGTCATGGAGCTGCACCATCGAATGGGCCACATTGCGCCAGCCAGCGCCCGCGCCCTCGTCGAGAAAAATCTCATCACCGGGATCAAACTCGACCCGAACTCGCAAGAGGCCGAGTGTGACGCCTGCATCTTCGCGCGCGCAACCCGCCAGCCCGTACCAAAGATGCGCGTTGGCCCACAGGCCCAACGCTTCGGCGAGGAGGTCCACATGGACGTGTGGGGACCGTCACCCATCACTAGCAAACGCGGGTGCCGGTACTTCATCACCTTCACGGATGACGCTACCCGGTACACCGTCACCTACCTCCTGCACACGAAGGCCGAGGCTCTCGGGGCGTACAAGGCCTTCGAGAAGTGGGCCGTGACGCAGCAACATTGCGCGGCCATCAAAGTCCTTCGGTCGGACCGCGGCGGCGAATACCTCAGCGAGGCATTCGACCAGCACCTCAAGGAGGCCGGCACCGCACGATGCCTCACCGTCCATGACACCCCCCAGCTCAACGGCGTCGCCGAGCGGCTCAACCGCACCCTCGCCGAACGCCTCCAGGCCTTCACTCACTCAACCGGCCTCCCCAAGTTCCTCTGGGGCGAAGCGCTACGGCACGCCACCTGGCTAAAGAACCGCACCGCAACGCGGGCCCTCGACGGTCTAACGCCGTTCCAGGCACTGTTCGGCCGCGCACCCGACCTCTCGGGCCTGCAGCGATGGGGTGCACACGTATGGGTGCACGACGACACGGGCACCAAGCTTGACCCACGCGCACGGGAGGGCCGTTGGCTCGGCTTCAAAACCGAGTCACACGTGCACCGCGTCTATTTCCCGGCCATGCGAAATGTCACAACGGAGCGCAACATGTACTTCGGCACGGCATTGCAGCTCGAGGGGGAGGGGACACTGCTCCCAGGAACCAAAGGCGAGCAGCATGCCACGCCACTGATTACTGCGACCCCTTCCACCACCTCCCCTTCATCCCTCCTACCACCGGTCAACACCCTCGCGCGCTGAGCCCATCATCACCCCCATCACCTCTCACCCCCATCTCCGAGTCCTCGGCATCCGACAGTGCGGAAGGCGACGACGAGGCTGACCCGTGGAGAACGCCACGACCGACCCGGACCCGGAAGCCGTCACGCACCCTACGCCACCTGCTTGAAGGAGTAGGCGTATCGTCAGCACGCCGTTCTGACCCCCTCATCCCCACCGGACTCCAACTACCCGGCGGATTTGACGGAGACGCCGAGGAGACAGGGGGAGTATGGGCCATCGACACCGCGTCCGACGCACTCGAGGACTCAGGCTGGCTCGAGCACGTCCTCGCCGCCGAGACCGCAGAGGTGGAGGCCCTAGAGCCGCGAACGCTGGCCGAAGCAAAACACCGCCCAGACTGGCTTCTCTGGGAGAAGGCCATTGCTGACGAGCTCGCCACGCTCCACGCAGCCGGCACCTGGCGCCTGGAGGAGCCCCCACCTGGAGCCAACATCATCGGCTCGAAGTGGGTCTTCAAGGCGAAGAAGGACGCCGCGGGGAACATCGCCTGCTACAAGGCCCGCCTTGTCGCCCAGGGCTTCTTGCAAATCGACGGCGTGGACTACGACGACATGTTCGCCCCCGTCGCGAAACTCACGTCGTTGCGCGCCATCATCGCGATGGCCAACCGGCTCAACCTCGTCCTCCACCAAGTCGACATCAAAGGCGCATACCTCAACGGCGTACTACGCGACGATGAGGTGCTGTTCATGCGGCAACCTCCCAGGTACGTGGCACCGGCCTCGGGGACGCAAGTCCTGTGACTACAGAAGGCCTTATACGGCCTGAAGCAGGCCGGGCGCCGCTGGTACCAAACCTTTACTAACATCCTCACCACCCTCGGATTCGCGCAGTGCTCTGTGGATCAAGCCATCTACCACAAAACCAACCCGAAGACGCGCAAAACCATCGTCATCGCCGTGCACATCGACGACTGCACCATCGCCACCACCGACCCACCCCTCGTCGAAGACTTCAAACGCAGCCTCGCCAAGCACGTTGAAGTCACTGACCTGGGCGAGCTCCACTGGATGCTTGGCATCGAGGTGAAGCGCGACCGCGCAGCCGGCACCATCCACCTCTCCCAGCGGGTGTACATCGACGCCATCCTCAACCGCTTCAACCTCGCTGACGCCAAACCCCTCACCACGCCAATGGACGTGCAAGCCAGACTGACATCCGAACAGGCCCCCGCGAACGCGGCGGAATTCGCGGTAATGCGCGACGTCCCCTATCGCGAGGCCGTCGGCGCCCTCAACTGGGCCGCGCTTGCCACACGCCCCGACATCTCATTTGCCGTGTCCACCGTGGCACGCTTCTCGATGAACCCAGGGCCCGCGCATTGGGAAGCCGTAAAGCGAATCTTTCACTACTTGGCTGGCACCCGCGACCTGTGGCTCTCGTACGGCGAAACGCGACTGCGCCCTCACGGGCTACACCGACGCAGACGGCAGCATGGCAGAAGATTCGCCGCGCCATCTCCGGCTACGCCTTCCTCATCGACGGCGGCGCCGTCTCCTGGTCCTCAAAGAGGCAGGAGATCGTCTCCCTGTCCACCACCGAGAGCGAATACGTCGCGGCGAGCACACGGATTGAAGGAGGCCCTCTGGATGCGCAGCCTCCTCTCCGAGGTGTTTGGCCCCCTCAAGGACGCGACAACCATGCTGTGCGACAACCAGTCAGCCATCGCGCTCGCCCGCAACCACCAATACCACGCGCGCACGAAGCACATCGACGTGCGCTACCATTTCATCAGGTGGGTCGTCGACCAAGGCGTCGTCCGGCTCGTCTATTGCCCGACCGAGGACATGGTCGCCGACGCGCTCACGAAGGCGCTCCCGTCCCCTAAGGTAAAGCACTTCGCTGCAGGAACTCAGGCCTCCGCGCGAAGTGAGGGGGAGTGTTGGCAAATACATGTGCAATTCCATTCTTGCTCGGCACCTCACACCGAATCTACTTTAGTACAATACAACCGTTATTCGCCTCCGCATACCTCAGACTACTAGCATGACAGCCGTACATACTATACTTTCAACTCCGTAGTACAAATACTCCCGCCCCCTCGTACTTAGCACCTCAGACATCGCCCGTACACGCGCGATCCTGAGGTGAGCTTACTTTACCACTCGTTTACTTTTCCCGCACGCTTACGCCTAGATAGATACTGTGTTCTATCTAGGTAAATACATTACACATAGACATCGCCCGTACACGCGCGATCCTGAGATACTGTGTTCTATCTAGTTCGCTCCGCGCGTGAATTCCCGGGCTCCCGAAGTCGATCATAACTTACAGTGACCCCAAATCGTATCGTTATAGCAGCGTAGTCGCTCGCTTAGGGTAATTGAATCCTTCACGAACTACATCAAGGTCAAATGTTGTGTCGGCCTTGCATCTTGCATTCGACATAAACACGGATTCACGGTAACTCGAGCCAATGGCAACAAATTGATCTATGATTGATCTATAAATATTGTCACGGCGCATACGTGACGGCATATAACTTGTGGAATCTCTCTGGCTAGTTATTCTGGCCGGTTTGAAGTGCCCGAATCAAGTGTGTGCATTAGTCGCTCAAAGTCAGGCGTCCCAAGACCTGTCACCTACGGGGCTCAGCGTCAGCAAACGACGAAATTGAATAGACACAAGACTGGTGGGACGTACAGGGTCCCATCCGATGATGGCGGAGAATCCATTGGTATCGCAACCTGGGTTCGAGCCAGACACTATGTCGTTGATGCCCTTGAGGTCACCAGTGGCACCGTAAAGCCAGGGGTTAAGAAAGCCGAGCGGGGGCTTGCCTTGTGAAAATCGGTGATCATTAAGGAAGGAGATAATTCCCGCCACAATCTGTACTCTGGCTATCAGCGTCACGCTCAAGGATGGATGGCGCAGAGAGGAGGGAAGGAGAGACACACTGGCGCTGAGGAGCTTGTTCCTTCCGCGATCATCTCCTCTCCTTTGTAGAAAAATGGGATTGTCATCGCCTGCGCGGCAATATCTGGGATGCCGCGGCCTAAAGGACTGCACAAGTTACGACGGAATACGTCAGATTACGCCGTGGAAGCGGACACACTTGTAGAGGCCAGAATACTGGTGGCCGAGGTTGTCAAGAAAGGTCGACACCGCCTGCTGCTGGTACGACGGGCGCGGGAAGTATTCCGAGAAACCACCACCGGAGAGGCTGGCCGCGACCTCTGGATTGAAGCTCGTCGTTCCGCCAACGGCAGTAACGTAAGGACCTACGAAAATGTGGCCATGTGGTAAGCCGCCTGTATCTGCGCTTTTGCACTGCCTGCGGTAGATAATAAATACCAGACGCACAGGTTGCGGGGAAGACAGGAGTGAATCGGGTGGTGCAGTCACCTTTTCCGACACCATCGTCGCCGGTTGCGAAGAGGACACTGGCACCGCGCGTGCCGAGCTGTGCGAACAGGAGGCACACCTGTAACGCATAGTCCATCGGGAAAACCTTCTCATAAGAGCCATACGACGTGGTGATCGTTTGTGGGACGTTCTGCTGGCTGAGGACGGCGTTCAACCAGGCAAGGAAAACATCGCCGTTCGGCGAAGCCTTTGTACTGTAGAAAATGTGCCGAGTCGGGTACGTCATGCCCTCACTCAGTTGAAGGTTTACGTTCGCTTCTTTTCCAGGATTATTCGGGTCGTATCCGCCGCCGTTGGCTGATGCGACGACATAGGTCGCATCGATCCCATCCTGGCGGTATTTGCGCATGTACGAGATCAGGTCCGCTGGGCTCGGGTACTCGCCATTATATCCCGTAACCCCGATCACGTTTCGGTCCATTGCACTGGGCACATAGGCGAATGTACTATACAACCAGCGCAGGAATGCCGGCGTTACGGTGGTAATACGGCGGTTCAACGGCATCGTCACGGGATTTCCCGATGGCGACTTCCTCAGCCTCACTGCTGCCATGTCGGAGCGCTTGCGCGGTGTCTGCTCCTGCGTGAGTAGGGAGGAAAAGAACGTCGTCGGCGCCACAGTCTGCACACAACCATGCAGCACCACTGGAAGCGAGTACCCAAGTGTCCGCACAATAGTCTCATTCGTCTTCGTGTGCCTGTACAGCTGGTATGTCGCCCCGAGCAGGTCGTTGGCTTGGGAAACAGATACCCCGGTGACAGTCAGAAAACTGCCGCCATGTGTCGCTGAGACCGAGGAGGAAGTTATGCGGTGGTGCTCGAGCCAAGAATGGACGAGTTGGACAGTATCTGGGTGCGGAACGACGAGGTCAGCGACTTGCTCCCTAGACAAGTGCATGCCATATCTGTACCGGAGAAGCAGCACAGGTGAGAACATGCATAGCAAATGGATAGTGGAGGAGATACACCTTGGATGTCTCGGATCGCTGACCTCATTGAGCGCGTCTACCAGGGCATTGTCACGGTAGGGCTTGAGCGCGATGTAGAGATCGATCGTGGTGTCAGCTGTCGGGAGGCCTAAGCACTCCCAATTGTCCGGGTTATATTTCCAGGAGTGTTTGGAGCGGATGTCGTTCCAAGGCGATGTTGCGATGCCACGAAGAGGAACGATGGAGAGAAAGAAGAATCCAAGAATCCAACGGTAGCGCATGGTTACAGGGGGTTACCGAGACGGTGTCTACGGTGCAACAAGTTGAGAAGTTGAGAGAAGGCGGGAAGGTCAATGAGCGGTCGGATCTCAGGATTGGGAGGCGAAATATGAATGGGTCCCCTTCAAAAAAACAGAAGAGAACTCGAATGGTAAAAGTGGAGAGCGCAACGACGGGTCCCTTTTTTAGAGTGCAACCGGGCGAAGGCTCTGCAACGAACCTTGGCGGCATCAGCCAAAAAAAACATGATTTCATTCCGCGGACTGTGTTAAAGCGCAGAGACTCGGTGGCAAGGGGCCGAGCGATCTGTGGTGCCCACTGTTGACCGTGACCTGGGTGACAGCGGCGACAAAACGGCGGTCCCGGTCCCGGTCACGGCGCTGCAGGCGCTGATTGAGATATTGCGGAACGGGCGATGGCAATGCCCAAGTCCGAGTGATCCGCGCTGCTGCAGTGGCAACCCGGCGTATCATCTGACGCCATAGAACGGTTCTTGCAACTCTAGTGGTAGCAGCAAACCTACTACCGCTACTGCGCAAAATAGATAGATGACGGCCTGTTAGGATACGGCCCGGAGAGTACAATCCGAGGGCTGGCCCGACTATTAGATAATCGCTAGATTACCGCTCAATAACTAAGAATGCGGGAAATGGGAACTTGCGCTCTGTCCCATCGTTCCACACTCTCACCCGCCTGCCAATTCCAGCCTCTATCTCGCCTCCATAACTATACGGCTCGACTACGTCACTCAAGGTGGAGGTCAAGGCGATTTTGGACTCGATATGCCACGGGCTGGATACGTCGAATGTATCAGAGGATTTGCGGTCCCTGTTCGTTGAGTCTACGAAGGTCTTGACAGTGTTCCATATGAATGACTCTGCGTTGCGAGCTGGACGTCGCCACAGGGCAGCGTTTGAGATGAAAGGGCCTTGGTCGGAGGTCAGCGGCCCTGAATCGTATCGTCATAGTAGTATAGTCGCTTGCTTAGGGTAATTGAATCCTTCACGAACTAACTTACATCAGGACCGACTGCATTCGACATAAATACGGATTGACGGTATCTCGAGCTATTGGCATTAAATTGACCTATAAATAGTGTCACAGCGCATATTTGACGGCGTATACCCCGCGCAATCTCTCTGACTAGTTATTCTGGCGGGTTTGAAGAGCCCAGATCAAGTATGTACATTAGTCGCTCGAAGTCAGGCGTTCCAAGCCCTGTCACCTACGGGGCCCAGCGTCAGCAAACAACGAAACTGGGTGGACACAAGACTGGCAGGACCCACAGGGTCCCATCCGGCAATGGCGGAGAATCCGTCGGTATGGCAACCCGGATTCGAGCCAGACACGATGTCGTTCAAGCCCTTGAGGCCGCCGTCATAAAGCCAGGGGTTCAGAAAGCCGAGCGGACGCTTGCCTTGCGAAAGTCGGTAGTCATTGAGTAGGGAGATAATTCCTGCCACGATCTGTACTTAGTGGTCAGCGTGATGCTCGAGGATAGACAGCACAGAGAGGAGGGAGGAATGAGAGACGCACTGGCGTTGAGCAGCTCGTTCCTCTCGCGATTGCCTCCTCTCCTTTGTAGAAAAACGGGATTGTTATCGCTTGCGCGGCAATATCTGGGATGCCACGGCCTAAAGGGCTGCACAAGTTATGAGGGAATGTGTCGGATTAGGTCACGGGCGGACACACTTGTAGAGGCTAGAATACTGCTGGCCGAGGTTGTCGAGGTAGGTCGATATGGCCTGCTGCTGGTACGACGGGCGCACAAAGTATTCCGAGAAACCGCCACCAGAGAGGCTGGCTGCGACCTCTGGATTGAAGCTCGTCGTTCCGCCAACGGCAGTGACGTAGGGACCTACAAAATGTGGCCGTGTGGTGAGCGGTCTGTGTCTACGCTTGTGCACTGCCTCCGGGTAGATAATAAAAGCCACACGCACAGGTCGCGGGGAAGAAAGGAGTGAATCGGGTGGTGCAGTCACCTTCACCGACCCCGTGGTCGCCGGTTGCGAAGAGGACGCTGGCACCACGTGCGCCGAGCTGCGCAAACAGGAGGCACACCTGGGATGCATAGTCCATCGGGTATAACTTCTCATTAGCGCCATACGACGTGGTGATCGTTTGCGGGACATTCTGCTGGCTGAGGATGGCGATCAACCAGGCAAGGTAGACCTCGCCGTTCGATGCGGTGCCGATGCTGTAGAAAATGTGCCGGGTTGGGTATGTCATACCCTCAGTGAGCTGAAGGTCAGCATTCGCTTCCGTGCCGGGGTTATTCGGGTCGTTTCCACCGCCGTTGGCCAGTGTGACGGTATAGGTCGCATCGATCCCTTCGGGGCGGTATTTGTGCATGTATGAGGTCAGGTCCGCTGGGCTCGGGTATTCATTTCTAAGTCCCGTAACCCCGATCACGTTTCGGTCCATTGCACTGGGCACATAGGCGAATGTACTATACAACCAGCGCAGGAATGCCGGCGTTACGGTGGTAATACGGCGGCTCAACGGCATCGTCACGGGATTTCCCGATGGCGACTTCCTCAGCCTCACTACTGCCATGTCGGAGCGCTTGCGCGGTGTCTGCTCCTGCGTGAGTAAGGAGGAAAAAAAGAACGTTGTAGGTGCCACAGTCTGCACATGCCCATGCAGTACTGCAGGAAGCGAGTACCCAAGTGTCCGCACAATAGTCTCATTCGTCTTCGTGTGCGTGTACAGCTGATATGACGCCCCGAGCAGGTCGTTGGCTTGGGAAACAGACACCCCGGTGACAGTCAGAAAACTGCCGCCATGTGTCGCTGAGACCGAGGAGGAAGTTATGCGGTGGTGCTCGAGCCAAGAATGGACGAGTTGGACAGTATCTGGGTGCGGAGCGACGAGGTCAGCGACTTGCTCCCTAGACAAGTGCATGCCATATCTGTACAGAGGTAGCTGCACAGGTGAGAACATGCGTAGCAAAGGCATGTGGAGGAGACATGCCTTGGATGTCTCGGATCGCTGACCTCATTGAGCGCGACTACCAGGGCATTCTCGCGGTAGGGCTTGAGTGCGATGTAGAGATCGATCGTGGTGTCAGCTGTCGGGAGGCCCAGGTACTCCCAATTGTCCGGGTTATATTTCCAAGAGTGTTTGGAACGCATATCGTCCCAAGGTGATGTGGCAATGCCATGAAGAGGAACAGTGGAGAGAAGGAAGAGTAGAGGTATGTAACAGTAACACATGGTTACAGGAGGCGACCTCGACGATGTCTACGGCACAAGTCGTTGTGAGGTTGAGAGAAGGAGGGAAGGTCAGTGAGCGGTCGGATCTCAGGACTGGCAGACGATATATATATCGATCCTCCCCACAAAAAGAAGAGAGCTTGAATGGTACTAGGTCGGAGATTGGAGAGCACAACTGCGGGCTCCATTTTTCCCAGCGGTGCTCAGTCAATGAAGCGATCCTTGGCATTGGGGGGGCTGGGTCCAGGGTTGACTAAGCGTAGTCCAGCGGGACGGGAGTGCAACGGGGCGAAGGCTCTGCAACGAACCTTGGCGGCATCAGCCAAAAAAACAAGGTTTCATTCCGTGGAGTGTGTCAAAGCGCAGAGACACAGTGAGCCCTGAGAACAGACCAGAGAACAGACTAGACACAGGACCTACCAATGGACCTACATGGGTCACAGGAAGGTCTGAGCATTGAGGCAGTTCATGCAGGAATTGTTAAGATCGGTTTTTCGTGAGGTTTTACTTCAGTTCCTTCATACTGTTGAGACATGACTGATTCAAGTCACATGTCTCATGGGATATGATTGAGTTGTTGGTGGATTTGTTTCGCCAAAGGTCCAAGCTGTCGCGGTCGGACCTTTTACAGACACATACAGTATGAAAGTGGAAGCAGACTCTTACTATATGGTTATTGTTGAGACGCGACTGATTTAAAGTCACATGTCTCGTGGGATATGATTGTGTCATTCCCTGCCTTATACGGTATCTGACCCCTATGGTTAGATTTTGGACTTCCGGACTTGTACGGACCGGTTATTGTTTATCTTTATTGTCTAGTTCCTTATTAGGTTCTTATTGTTCTTATTGTTAAGATACCGGACTTAACTGCTTTAGGCAGCTTCTTTGTTCTCTGCCCTCCAATGGCATTTCTCCCTCTGGCGCACAGACCAGGTGTATTTTGTTTGGATCACCAGTGCGCACAGACCATTATTAGTTAAGCGTCCTGTATATAAGGACTGCTGTTTTCGCCTTCACACTTCAGAGTTCCTTCTATCTCTGAAGTGTAAGTCCCTTTACTACTAAGCCTCTCTACCTTACGC
>JAKELG010000487.1:0-25681 GCA_021527035.1 Lactarius vividus | reverse complement strand
ACGTATCAACCTCATCCCGCAGTCTTTCCACTAGCGGACGTACACAGATTCACCCCGCGGGAACCCACGTTACAACAGCGCCTAAGTCAGGCAAACGTCCGTGGTAGACGTTACATTAAGACCAAGATCCTTCAACGTGGCTTCCGCAGTAACAACCCGCGACCTTTGGATTCCATTCCGACCCTATCACATCGACAGAAGAGGGGAACGCAACGTCCCCAAGCAATACCTCAAAGAGGCCTTTTGGCAGACAGAACAAGGAGACCCAGGCTACGTAGTCCTTACACTACAAGGACGGAAAACCGGACTCATCCCGGTAGAATTTAACTTGAACACACCTGTTGGACAGAACTCAAGTGGGACGCCTCCACTACAAATACAAGTGTCCGACCGCAGGATCGAGCCTCAAACTCGACATCTACAAAGCGAAGTCACCACCAGAGACCAGTGGGGCCCCATCGACGGACAAGAAGAAGAACCAGTCCGCTCCCCTCCCCAAAGACACCGCACCATCCCCTCGTTGGGAAGCAACCCAGAGGAAATTCGAATCCTCGAAGCACAGCAGAAGAAGAAGAAGCGCAACTAGGATTACTAGCTGAGTCCATTCCCACAGACATGACCACTACCGTCACCGAACAACCCGCTACATTTCAGGAACCACGCATCAGTCGTGGGAAGGACCGCCGCCCGGAGAGGCAGGGGGCGGAGAGGAGACGGACGGAGAGGGGAGATCCAGGAGGACCCCTGTTCACTGGACCCAATGTCTCCAGCGGAACTAAACCCGAGAAATTTTATGGGCAAAGAGCCGCTGGTATTCACCGGAGATCGCACTAAAGTCCAACAGTTCCTCACCCAATGGGAACTATTTGTGGAAACCAATTATGACAACCCTGCGTTCACCCTCCCTTATCGCAAGCACTAATCTTCCTCACCTACATTCAAGGAGAACACGTCAACGAATGGGTCTTATCCACCACCAAATGGGTCAAAGCGTACAAAGGCCAAACACGGCCCCTACGACAAGTGGATCTGGGAGCCATCGAACTCGCTTCCGAACACGTTCGCAGACACTCTCGAAAAAGAACGAGCCCAACAGGAACTCCAGAAGGGATTCCGAATGGAAGGACAAGACATAGACTCATACGTCGCCAAATTCGAGAAGCGGTCAGGGAAGCCGGGTATCGCTTCGACGACTCCCTTGTCTTAGACAAGTTCACAAGCGGACTACCGGTAGAACTTTACAAGAACGCCTACAACTTCCACAGCCCGAACACATACGCACAATGGAAGGTAGCAGCATTGGAACAACAGCGCAAGTGGATGCACCTACAAACGCGTTTGGGGGGACGTAAACCCCCGGGACCCGGTAAGCCGGGCAATACCTCTCTCAGAACGTTCAACCGCTCCAAACCGTCTGCAGCCACGCCAGGGATGGCAGGCGTTCAGAAATCATCCCGACGCCATGGACAACCACACCAGGAAGAGTCAGGGCCAGGCTAGCAGGATCTGAAGAGATCGATTACGCCAAACCCCCGTACACCCAACAGGGGGGACGCCCGAATCAGGGAATCATAGACAAGAAGAACCTACTCTGCTACAACTGCGGCAAGCGGGCCACTTCCAACGCGACTGTCGCCAACCCCGTCGCCCGCCGCACCAACGCGAACTGGCAACCCCGCCAGGGACGTGGGGCCTTCATCGAAGAGGTCCAAAGCGTAACGGAAGAACCTCTCATCCAATTTGAAGACGACAGCAGCAGTAGCCGAGGCGCCCGCGCCACCACTGATACGCCGCAAGAACGGGCGAGCAGTTGGATAAACGGAGTTCGAAACCTTGACGATGAAGCCAGGGACTTAGTGGTCCGGGACTTATTGGGGCGAGAGGATTTTCAAAGCGCCTAAACCCGACGGCCTGGGTGAGGGCATTACAGTGTAATTCTGTGTTTATAACGCGCTATCAATCTATGCATGTTCCAGTTTCATTGCGCGCAAATTACGCCATGGCCGACAAACGAGCACTAGTGGATTCCGGAGCCACTAACAACTTCATACATCCGGATTTCGTCAAACGAATGAGGCTAGGCCTCCAAGAGCTAGACCGTCATCGAAAGATCTGGAACATTGACGGCACGCATAACAAAGGGGGCAAGATAACCCACTGCGTGGATCTAGAAGTACAAACCAAAGGGATCAGGAAGGAAATGCGATTCCTAGTCACTGACGTAGGAGGGGAAGATATCATATTAGGGTATCCATGGTTGGCGACGTTCCAGCCCGACATCCAATGGGCCACGGCCACCCTAAACGAAGCTGAGTATCCTGTCGTCCTCCGTACCATCAACCCCACGAAACCCCGGATAGACCCGGTTATCGCCAGACTCGTACTCAAAAACTGCTCCTGCCAAATAAGCAGAAAATCGAGGCACAACTCAAAGAAGAGTGCGACCTCGAGAACACTCGTCTACGCGCAACAATGTCGACAGAAATGGCGATCGAAGCAAAACAGTATACGGAAGTAAAGCAGTACCGGAGGAATATCAAAGGCACGTCAAAATCTTCAGTGAAGAAGAATCGAACCGATTCCCACTGTCGAAACCATGGGACCACGCGATCGACTTCAAACCAAACGCACCGGACACCATCGACTGCAAGGTCTATCCCATGAGCCAAGCAGAAGACGTAGCACTTAAGGAATGGATCGACGAGCAACTGGCAAAAGGGTACATCAGACCTTCGAAATCCCCGTACGCATCATCATTTTTCTTCATCAAAAAGAAGGACGGAAAACTACGCCCCGTACAGGACTACCGGAACATCAACAACTGGACCATACGCAACCAATACCCTCTCCCACTCATCCCCGAACTCATCGCAGACCTAAGCGGAGCCTTCATATTCACTAAATTGGACATTCGCTGGGGGTACAACAACGTAAGGATCAAAGAAGGGGACCAGGAAAAGGCGGCGTTCAAAACGAAATACGGACTCTTCGAACCAACGGTAATGTTTTTCGGACTAACCAACTCCCCGGCAACCTTCCAAACCATGATGAACGAAATCTGCAAAGATCTTATCGCGTATCACGAAACAAAAGGAACGGTCATCAGGGTGTACATGGACGACATAGGCATAGCAACCCGATCAACGGAACAGGCACACATCGACGCGGTACACGACATACTAGACCTTTTAGAAGAAAACGACTTATTCCTCAAACCGGAAAAATGCATCTTCCACGCACCTAGCATCGATTACCTGGGGGTAATCATTGAAAAGGGGGTGACACGCATGGACCCCGTCAAAATTTCCGGCATCAAGGACTGGCCAATCCCCAAAAACGTCAAACAGGTGCGATCATTCCTAGGTTTCTGCAACTTCTACCGTGCTTTCATTCGAAATTTTGCCGCACATGCACGACCCCTCAACAAACTCACACGCAAAGATACCGAATGGACATGGACCACCGCGGAACAGGAAGCGTTCGACAAGATCAAGAAACTTGTCACGGAAGAACCGGTACTAGCACACGCGGAACTCAAAGACCAATTCGAACTGGAAGTAGACGCCTCAGGATTCGCAGTAGGAGCAGTGTTACTCCAACGAAAAGAAGACGGCAAAAGACACCCCATAGCCTACTACTCCAACACCCTCAGCGCAGCGGAAAGAAACTACGACATCTACGACCTGGAATTGCTAGCAATCGTCAAAGCACTAAGAAACTGGCGACATTATCTAGCAGGATCTCCGCACAAGATTAAAGTATTCTCAGACCACATGAACCTCCAATATTGGCGCTCCCCGCAAAAGATAAGCCGCCGAGTAGCCCGGGAAGTACTAGAACTCTCTGAATATGACATCGAGATTCACCATATCAAAGGAACGGCAAATGGAAGAGCCGACGCCCTATCTAGACGCCCAGACTACGACCAGGGAGAAGGCGACAACGACCAGGTGACCGTACTACCAGATGAAATCTTCGTCAGGGCCGCAGCAATCGATACCACGGAAGACCCCCTTCGCATCAACGCCACCATCTCAGTGCAAGAAATGGAGAAGGTAAACCCAATATACGCCCAAGACAAAGACAAACTCCGCCCTTGGATAGACCCACATGGACTGAAGAAAATCGAAGAAACCTGGTACAAAGACGGACGTCGAGTAGTCATGGGAGGACTCCTAGAAAAGAGGGAACTCATCAAGAACCATCACGACCCTCCGGTATACGGACACCCGGGAATCAGCCGAACGATCAAACTCGTGGAAAGATACTACTGGTGGCCAGGCCTCAGAAACGAGGTCATGGAGTATGTCAAAGGCTGCGCGGACTGCCAGCGCATCAAAGTCAACACGAGGGCCATCAAAGCGCCACTGCGCCCGATCTTCCCAAAACCCGAAGCTATGCCGTTCGAAACTATCGCCCTCGATTTTATCACTAAACTTCCAGAAGCACAGGGTTGCGACACGATCCTCACGATAACGGACCATGACTGTACAAAAATGTCCCTCTTCATCCCCTGCCAAGAAGAAATTTCGGCCGAAGGTACAGCCGCACTGTATGTCAAACACGTGTTTCCCCGATTCGGACTCCCGGGCAAAATCATTAGCGACCGAGATCCCCGATTCGCCTCCAAATTCACACGCGAACTCTGCAAAATACTCGGCATCGAACAGAACATCTCCACAGCCTACCACCCGAGGACGGACGGACAGTCTGAACGCACAAATCAATGGCTGGAGCAATACCTGCGGTTCTGGGTCAACGAACGGCAAGACGACTGGATCAATTATCTCCCCATGGCTGAGTTCACGCACAATAACTGGCCCAGCGAAACCACTAAAGAATCTCCGTTCCAGCTCCTTATGGGATACAATCCTCGTGCTGATTGGACCGATAGGCCATCCCCGATACCCCAAGTAGCGTTAAGGGTCAAACAGTTCAAGGAACTCCGCCAGCGCGCGCAATCACTGATGATCAAAGCGCAGCAGGGGTGGATCAAGGCCAAAGATACGCCCAAATTCCAGATCGGAGACCAAGTATGGCTTGAGGGACGCCACCTACGTACACACCAGCCAACAGCAAAACTCGCGGCACGACGCCACGGCCCCTTCAAGGTCGCTCAGGTGATGTCCGCAGTCAACTATCGATTAGAACTTCCCATGCAGTGGCAGATACACCCAGTGTTCCATGTGGACCTCCTGACGCCTTATCGCGAAACACTCACGCACGGGCCCAACTATCAGCGCCCACCGCCAGATTTGGTCAACGGCGAAGAAGAATACGAAGTCGAGAAGATTCTAGATTCTCGGCGGTTCGGCAGAAGTCGTAAACTGCAGTACCTGGTCAAATGGAAGGGATACCCCGACTCGGACAACCAGTGGATCGACAAGGATGACGTATTTGCTGACGACGCGATAAGGGAGTTCAAAAATTCCAACCCCGCCAGAGAAGCACATATAAGCGCAGGGAAACTCCAAGAGACGTCCCCATCCATCTCTCTCACTCACTCATCTACTCATGCGCCCATCCTCTCCAGTCAACTTCCGCTATGTCGTCAACACCGAGCTTTTGGCACCTTACCGAGTACAGTCCACGCCATCGTCACCCCTGCAGACTGCCCTCGCCCTTCACCAGCGAGGAGATCGTCCTCCTTCCCCCGGGCCATCCCCAGTTCCTTCGCCGACCCCCACTGTTTATTCCGAGACCAACCAGCCCAGTCGACTTGCCTCCCAGTACATCCCAACCCGAGCGCCCACTCCAGCGGGCGACGAACAACAGGGGTACGTCCCCAGTCGACCAGCCTCACCTCCGGGACCCGACGAAGGCGGGGACCCATACGACCCGGCGGAGCGCCTCGAGGCGCATCCGTATTTACGTTACGCCACCCATCTCACCACGACACACTCGGAAACCCCCCCGCTTTGCGGACCCACCGGGGAAGCTCTCACATTACTGACGCCGCATCCATCCACGCTTCGCCGCGATCCAGAGGAGGAATCTGTGCAGGAGGCCGAGAGTCGTGCGGAGACACCCCCTCCCAGGGGGTACGAGTACAACAGGGGAGTCCACTACATTCCCTTTCAGATTCGCGACGCTCAGGAACGTCTTTGGCCGGCCCGGTATACTCAGCTCATCCTCACCGCCGACCCCTTTGTATTGGCCTTCCGAGCCAACTGCAATCAGCAGTACGGGAAGCCCGTTCACGCCACCCCCTACTACGACGAGCAGTCCTCTGCCCCCGCTTACACCGACGACGACCTCACGTTCCTGCTCTCCGATGCAGGACTAGTCGACTCGGTCGATCAAGCGCTCCTTCACCAAAAGGACGCAACACTCATCGCCGAAGTACACCGCTATCGCTGCATGACATTGGGGTGGCGGGCTCAGCAGCACCGCGTAGCGGCGGAACAGATGAAGTTGGAAAGGTTAGAGATAGAGCGCAACAGGTGCGTCGCCCGACTCCAGCGGGCGCATGCGGTAGACCGCATCGAGAACATTCGGGCCTCGCTTCACCGCGGACCCAAGGCGGAGCAGGACGCGGAAGAGATAGCCCGCATCAGGGCGCTGCGCTCCGTGGGCACGAACCCCCTCACCATCATGCGTGGTCAAGCTGGGGCTTGACGCTGAAAAGGGGGTGATGTTACGTTTCGTCTCGGAATGCCCGGACCGGTTGTGGACTCTGACGTGCTCGTGATGACTCGGTACGTTAGCAGTAATACGTCATGGACTTCGGATCTCGCCGCCTCGTGTTTGGATGACTGATGACCCCCCATTGTTGTACGTGATCATGCTTAGGCTCGCTGACTGATGATTCTATTGTTGTACGTGTTCTGTATTACAATGACGACTGCGCATTCTATTGTTAGAATACGCTACTTACGCTATTGGTTACTTACGAGTTCGAGCGGAGCTAGAACTAGTTCCCTTACTTGTATTTAAGCTTGTAGTAGTACGGACCAGGATCCCCATCTTGGTCTTCTTCCAATACCACCGTCTAACTCGTCTTCTGTGCTAAGGGCCTGCAGTCGCCCTTAAGTGAACTAGCTCCGGCATATCCCTTAGAGACCAAGGGGATCCCCGTGACACTATCTCCATCTTCCACTGTGAATGGTAGATTCGCCAGTCGTACCTTATCCGCCCGGTACCACGTGCCACCTCGTCTTCGAATATCTCAACGCCAGAACCGCGCGACCAACCCACTGTTACTACATCGTTGACAACCTTCAGTGGGAATACGTTCATACCGTCCCAAGCCCACCAGCAGGAGTACCCGTAGAAGAGACCCTCTATACGTACAGGGATTCCACCGGCACGTATCAACCTCATCCCGCAGTCTTTCCACTAGCGGACGTACACAGATTTCACCCTCGCGGGAACCCACGTTACAATAGCGCCTAAGTCAGGCAAACGTCCGTGGTAGACGTTACAGTGATAGTAGGCTTTGCAGCCAAATACTCTAAAGTAAGAGACGTCCGGAACCGTACTGTTCCAGAGCTCCAGCGGAGTCTTCCACTTATTAGAACGAGTGGGAGTGCGATTATAGATATGCACTGCAGTTTCAACTGCTTGTTCCCAGAAGCCAAGGCTAAGGCCCGCATGATGAAGCATGCTGGTGCCTTTTTCCATAACCGTATGGTTAAAACGCTCGGCTCTCCCATTCTGTTGTGGAGAATATGGCATAGTGAGACAATGCTCAATGCCCGCTTCCAGAAGTATGTGCTTTAGATCGTGATTGACATACTCGCCACCTCGATCAGAATGTAAGGATTTAATGGGCTTGTTAAGTTGTTTTTCAGCCCACGCCTTATAGTGTAGGAAGGCGTCCTTAAACTGATCTTTTGACTTCATAAAGATGACAACTGCTGCTTTTGAGAAGTCATCTATGAAGGTGGCGAAGTATTTGTTCCCCTGAATAGAATTATTTTGAAGGGGTCCAACAAGGTCACTATGGACGATCTCGAGGTGATCCTCGGCACGCTTCATGGAAGCAGGGAAAGGAAGGCGAGTGGATTTGCCAAGCTCACAGCCATGGCATGGTCCCGCCTCCTCTGGTGCATTGTTTATAATGAGGCCTTTTACAGCCTCAGGAGCATGCGTCTTTAGCGCTTCTTTGGACATATGTCCCATGCGCTTATGCCAAACATCAAGGCTAGCAGATGCAGGTGCTTTGACAGTATTTAATTTATGACTGTCAAGCCAATATAGATTGGCAGCCTTGTGTCCTTCTGCTATGGTTTCCCCTTTGTAGCGAATTGCGAAGGAAGTAGAGTCAAATGAAACTAAGGCGCCCTTTTCTGTCAGGGCACTTGTGGAGAGGATACGCGAATGCGTATTTGGGAGGTGCAACACATTGGAGATTTTGAGGTCATAGCCTCTGTTGGTTCGGATAGTTATGGTACCCGTTCCAATGCTCTTTAGAAGAGAGCTATCTCCTAGCAGAACTTCGATACCTTCGTGTGGTGTGTAGGTATCGTAGTCTTCAATGTAAGGTGTAAAGTGTGTTGATGCTCCACTGTCCATCATCCATCTTGACTCTATGTGCGAGGTCTTATCACGCATCATGTACAGGGAAACCTGAGGTGCTTCATGCACCTCCTCTATTTTGCCAGAGCCGTTCACTATAGTAAATAAGCGGCTCTTTGGTACTGGTATGGTAGAATTAAGTCTATCTGCTGGAATAGCCTCCGGCGCGGTGACAATGAGGTTTTGGGCAGCTTTCCTCAGCTGCCCAGCCTTCCCCTTCTTGGCGTTCTCCTGGTCCCTTTTAAGTTTAAAGCAGTCCGGCTTTTTATGGCCGGGCTTGTGACAGTAGTGGCAGATAATATCCGCTGACGTGGAGCTGCCGAAATTGGGCGATGATTGCGCCTTTGGGGGGCGCGAACCAGAGGCCCGGTTGATGGGAGCCACCTTGTTAAGGGTGGCGGAGGGACCGGAGAGTCGTGATTCCTCATTGATGAACCTATTGATCAGGTCCTGAGGTAGTAGATTGGCAGGGGGGCCAGTGGCCAGTATGGTGCCGGCGATAGTGGAATAGGAAGGAGGGAGGGCGTCTAGAAGTATGAAAGACATTTGCATGTCTGAGACCGCCATCCCATTCTCCTGAAGGGTGTTCCTCAGGTCCAGCATTTTTTGGAGCTGAGGGAGGAAGGGATGCCCTTCCTGCAGCTTGGTATTCACCAAGCCAACCCATAAATTGAAGGTGGCCATAGAGCCAACCGCACCATACAAGGCTTCCAACTGTTCAAACTTGTCGTGGACAGTCGGGAAGAGGATTTGGGAGGTTATCCCAGACAACACCTCCGTTGTGACAGATAGATATAAGAGGCCAATGATGACCTCCTCTTGTTTCTGCCACAATGCTATCATGGCAAGTCCTGCATCAGTAGGCCCGGTGGGCCCGGCAACACCAGCGGCCAAGGCTGGGTGCTGGGGGATCGCACCGGGGTTGTCATGTGTGAGGTGCCTAGAGCAACCATTCATCAACATGAGGGAAGTGAAAGTTTGTGCCCAGGACTGCCAATTAGTCCCGTCCAACTTGGCGAGCTGAACGGAGGGAGGGAAGACAAGAGTGAATTGAGCCATTTGAGATGTTTTGAAGTATAAATCTGGTTCCGAGGAGCAGTCAGAACCAGTCCAGATCTTGATAGGAAAGATAGCGGTCCAGCCATAAGAGCGCTATACTCCGTAACACTCAAGGTGTCACGCCCCAAGTGTGCGACTTTGGAGTACCAACTTGTAAAAAGTACTTATGTAGTATAAACTAAACCCCTTCTCAGGACTAGCCTGTTACCACGTGGACCTTGCACGAAGGGCAAGCAGTCTTAGTGATAGCTTTAATCAGGGTCAAGCAGAGTCACGTCTGGGGTACTTCCCGGCGAAGGGTTTCCCGGAGAACGTGTCCTAACCTTTAGGCAGTCCTCAGGGGCTACTCAGGTTCACTGGTAGCCCTGAGAGGGGCAGTGCCCTAGAGAGGAGCCAACAGCGAGTTCCAAGAGGAAAGATGAGGATCAACTCCAGCATCATTTCCAATTGCCGTCTGTGGAGTCTCTAGACCAGACCATTAAGGGTCTTAGCACTGATGTATAGTACTTTTACTTATAGTAGCGACCCCTAGTTGTGTCAGAGGGAAGGACTTCTGGGTTTGACTATTAACCAGGCCTTCACACCCTTTAAAGAGACCCAGGTATTAACCGAGTATCTCCCAACCATTAAGGTGGCCTATAGCCGCAAGGGTCTTCCCCTATTAGCCTAATAAATCCGGACGAAAACCGGGAGGCAGAAAATAAGTAGTGAGGAAATGCGCACAGGGGAACTTAAGGTCGCGTCTGCTGACTTAACAGCTCCCTAGCGCCTTTTGCGAGAACCTTCATTAGAAGGCTAGCCAGAATTGGCACGACATTGAAATAATGTCGGTGGACAAGAAAGGAATGTGTCGAGGAAAGAGGATAGAGGATGCTCACTGAGTGGGAGATAACGACAAGGTGCAGAGTGAGCAGGCGACACGAGGTAGATCTGGTGTTACGTTTTGCCTCGGACTGCCCGGACCGGTTGTGAACTCTGACGTGTTCGTGATGACTCGGCACGTTAGCAGTAATACGTCATGGACTTCGGATCTTACAGCCTCGTGTTTGGATGACTGATGCCTCGCCATTGTTGTACGTGATATGGCTTACTATGCTGACTGATGCTTTCTATTGTTGTACGCGATTCGGATTACGACTACGACTGCGCATTCTATTATTAGGATACGCTACTTACGCTATTGGTTACTTACGAGTTCGAGCGGAGCTAGAACTAGTTCCCTTACTTGTATTTAAACTTGTAGTAGTGCAGACCAGGATCCCCATCTTGGTCTTCTTCCAATACCACTATCTAACTCGTCTCCTGTGCTAAGGGCTCGCAGTCGCCCTTAAGTGAACTAGCTCCGGCATATCCCTCAGAGACCAAGGGGATCCCCGTGACACTATCTCCATCTTCCACCGTGAATGGTAGATTCGCCTGTCGTACCTTATCCGCCCGGTACCACGTGCCACCTCGTCTTCGAATATCTCAACGCCCGTACCGCTCGACCAACTCACTGCTATTACATTGTCGACAACCTCCAGTGGGAGTACGTCCATACCGTTCCAAGCCCACCAGCAGGAGTACCCGTAGAAGAGACTCTCTATACGTATAGAGATTCCACCGGCACGTATCAACCTCATCCCGCAGTATTTCCACTAGCGGACGTACACAGATTCCACCCGCGCGGGAATCCACGTTATAACAGTGCCTAAGTCAGGCAAGCGTCTGTGGTAGACGTTACATCTGGAATACGGCTGTTAGTATGAGCGTCCAGGGCCCATAACCTGTTGAGCTGGCAGCACTAACAGCGAGATAAGAGCAAGAGCGACTAAGAGACAAAAGTAAACTTCAGAGGTTGAAGAAACTCTATTAGCAGCGCTACACACCTAAGAGACAAAAGTAACTATAGTACTGTCAGCGTAAGGTAGAGGCTTAGTAGTAAAGTAGAACTTACACTTCAGAGGTTGAAGAAACTCTGAAGTGTGAGGGCGAAAACAGCAGACCTTATATACAGGATGCTTAGCTAATAATGGTCTGTGCGCACTGGTGACTCAAACAAAATGCACCTGGTCTGTGCGCCAGAGGGAGAAACGCCATTGGAGGGCAGAGAACAATGGAGCCGCCTAAAGCGGATGAGTCCGGTATCTTAACAAATAAGAACAATAAGAACTTAATAAGGATCTGTAAATAAAGATAAACAATAACCGGTCCATACGTGTCCGGAAGTCCATAATCAAACCATAAGGGTTAGATACCGTAAAAGGAAGGGAATGACTCAATCATATCCCACGAGACATGTGACTTGAAACAGTCGCGTCTCAACATCACCCCCCTCTTAAGGTCTGCATCATCCATGATGACAAGGCGGGAGTCACGAAAATACAGGGAGTTTTCCATACGGATGTCTCCTGCAGCGGTCAGAGCTTCAAGGGCGGTAGCGTGTGCGGATTGCGCGGCGCGTAATCGATCATCTAGAGTTGAGATCGAGAGGAGGTCGACGAACATAGACTTCGGGAGTACTACCACGTCTGCGTTGTCTGTGGTTCCTCCCGGCGTAAGTGCGGGGTGGCGAGATAGTGGGTCCGCCTGGAGGAGATTGCCTGGTCGGTGAATTAATCGGAGATCATAGTCCGCAAGGGTGTTAACGAGCCGGGCGACGTGCCGGCTGATCTTCTGGGGGTGACGGTAATGCAGCAGATTTGCGTGATCGATATAGACAGTGATCGGGAATCTGCTCCCTACGAGGAGATGCCGCCAGTGTTCGAGCCCCCGGACCAGGGCCAAGAACTCTCGATCGTAAACATCGTAATTCCGCTCTGCGTCCGTAAAAGTCTTGGATAGGTACCCGACTGCTTGAGATTTCCCTCTGGGGTCTTTTTGCGTTAGTATCGCACCCGACGCGAAAGCTGAGGCGTCGGTCTGCAACTCGTACGGACTTGTCGGGTCTGGCTGTCGCAGTGTTGGGCGACTAGTGGCTATGCGCAGGAGTTCTGTCAGCGCTTCAGTATGTGCCGGTGTCCAGAGGAAGGCAGTATCCTTTTTCAAGAGATCGTTCAGAGGTTTGGCGATTTCCGCGAATCGGGGGATGAAAGGTCTTTGGTAATTAAGGACCCCTAAGGTAGACCTGACTTCCCTCACGGTAGTCAGGGTCCAGGGCCAGTCTCGGAGTCCACTGACTTTATCATCTCCCATCCGTATAATCCCGCCCTTGATCGTCATGCCTAGGTAATCGATTTCGTGAGTTTCGAAGGCACATTTCGATAATTTCAGGAAGTAGCTTTCCTTGACGAACACCTCCAACACGTTACGCACGATTTCCCGGTGGCGTTCGACGTCATCCTCAGTGGCGATCAAGACGTCGTCCATGTATACGTAGAGTTCACCTGGGTATTTGTCCAGCAGCGTCCGTAACATCCGGTTCATGGCCCTCGAGAACGTCGCTGGCGAATTAGTTAATCCGAAGAACATGACCATCGGTTCGAATAGGCCTAGGGGTGTCTTGAAAGCGGCTTTCCATTGATCGCCGTCTTTAATCCTAATGTTGTTATACCCCCATCGTATATTGAACTTGGTGAATAGGTTTTTGTTTCCCAGCGACGTAAGTATACTTTCTATCAACGGTAGGGGATATTCATCCCTTACAGTCCAAGAGTTGAGGGTCTTGTAATCTTGTACTGGCCTGAGTTTCCCATCCTTCTTTTTTATAAAGAATAGGGGGGATGAGTACGGAGATTTTGACTCCCGTATGTATCCCTTACTCAGGTGTTCAGTCAGGAAAGCGCAAAGGTGTTCCAATTCAGATACGTTCATAGGTTACAGTTTGGTTCCAAGACTAGTAGGAGCCCCCTCTTTTAACACGATCGCGTGATCATCTTCTCTGCTCGGCGGGAACCTTTGCGCGGCTGCTTCCGAAAATACCACGGCATAGTCCGAATAGACATCCGGTAATTTCATGTTTTCATTGGCCCCGCTTCCGCTTGCTATGGCCATTTTCTGTGCGATGGTTTCATTGATTTCCTCCCCTCCTTGTCCTATCTTAAAAGGTCCTCCGTCGTAGCTCTTTTTTCCCCAGTCAATCGTAGGTTTGCAAAGCTCGAACCAAGGGAGCCCGAGTATCAGTCGACAAGACCCCAGATTAGTAACGAAGAATTGCAGGGTTTGTTTCTTCTTTCCGTCCCATAGAGTCAACAGACATTGATGCGTCAAAGACCCGCTCGCATTCGCTGTTCCATCGGCGTTGCGCACTTTGATTTGTTCTATGGGGGTCGTGACGAACCCAAAGAGTCTCACCGCTGTTTGATCGATGAAGTTCCCCGAGGCTCCCGTATCCAGCAAGACGCAGATGCGTTGATTCGTTCCCGTTACATCGGCTTGGAAGGTTAGTGAATTGTCTCGGATGCTCTGTAGTGCATTGATTTCTTCCGCGTCGTCTGCAGAGGTGTCTAGGAGGAGTGTGGAAATAAGCTCGTGTCGTTCAGACGATCCGAGCTTCAGCAAGACTTGGCGAGCGTCTGCTACGGTGGGGGCCTGGGTTTCTTCTTCTTTCGTTGTCTCCGTTGTCACATTATTGACCTTCTGCCCGGTATTCTTCTTCGGGCATTTGTTCGACAGATGTCCTTGCGCCATGCAGCGGAAGCACCGTCCTTCCTTCTGACATTTTTCTTTCTCTTCCGGGGTCCGCTTCCGCTGCCACGCCGGCTTGCTCCCCCCTACTTGGACGTTGTCTACGTCCATTGGGACGACCTGGCTATTGCTTGGACGTGTTGGTTTGGGCGTCTGCGTAGGTCCCGTCTGAGGAATGCTCTTTCCTCCATTTATCTGTGCTATCGCGTTGGTAATAGTGCGAAACCTTTGCGATTCTTCTCTTACGGCCTCCTGCCAATCTTTCATGTTTTTAGGCATCTTGGGTCGACGGAGACATCCGATCAAGAGCCCCTTCTTCAACCCGCGGCGGAAGAACTCAAGAGTCCCACTCGCGTCAAGATCCCAGTTAGCCGCTTTAGCCAGACGTTCGAACGTTGCTATGTAGGTGTCGACGTCGTCGTTCTTCATCATGAGTGAGACTAACTGCTGATGGGCGTTCTGCTCGCTAAGTGTGTCGGTCCAGGCATTTTTAAAGGTGGTCTCGAAGGTGCTCCACAGACTTTCATCCGTTTCGTCGAGCTTGGGGGTCAGCGTCGTCATGCTCCTATCTAGATCTTGACTGACTTTGTCGACCCAATCGTCGACTACGGGTCCGCGGATATAAGATAGAGCGAGGCCGACGCGGGAGTAAGGTATGACCATCAGTTCATGATTTCTGTTGATCCGCTTATATTGATGGAACTCTCGTAGGAACTGTATGCTTTTATGCCTATCTCCAGTGAATTCCTTTGGAGCCTGTCCTTTCAGGGCTCCTGTTTCGGGCGAAGTTCTGGTAGTCATCGTAGGAGGTGGTGCGGTAGTGTAAGGGACGATAGGGAGAGTAGGCGGGAGGATTGTTGATCGTGTATGTCTTTTTCCTTTTCCTTTTGGGGAATTTGATTCTGATGACGAGGTCGTACTGTTAGTTACTCGCCAAGAGTGGAGATCGGTAGAGAGCTGTCCAGTTGTCTGTAGCCCCCACAGCGAGGGATTTTCGATGCGATTGGTATTATGTGTGTACCAGTCTGAGGCTTCTCCGTAGACTTCGTACCAAGCGTCCTCAGCCTTGAAGTATTCGACGTCTATTGCCTGTCGATTTCCCGCTACAAGCCTATAGCCTCTAGAGCCTTCCCAGAAGCTTCCTCCTCCCGAGAGGTGATTTACGCTCGGGGTAGTTCTGCATACAACGACGCGCCTTTCGGTGGGGTCAGTGGGGTCTAATGCAGGTTCAATGAACGCGTGGTCGATCGACTAAGGGTTTTGGCGTGAACAGCGTCGATTGCGTCTGTTCCAGGTTGACTCCACGGGAGCACTGTGGCTGGCTCCTCAGACCGTGTCGGATTCGAGATTCTCAGATAGTACACCGCGCACAACGAGCACGGGTCCGGGAGGTTGGTCTCAGTTTTTGTTACGTTCCACGAGGAACGTTCGGGAGATTGTCGGTGTTACGCCCGAAGGTATTAGGGCGGAACCAGAAGTGAACTCTGACAATGATCAAGGTTAGAGTTCACTATAGTGATCGATGAGCAGATGTGTTAAGTCTGCTAAGAGGATGTACGAGAAGAGTGGATCGACGCGTTCACACTCGAGATGAGTAGAAATCGGTCTTGGATTCAACAGGTAAACGAAACTGAGACAAAGGACAAGACTACAACTACGGGCCTTTATATATCGTACAGACTGTTGTTTTTCGGTACGGTTTTCTGGTAAGGACTTTCGTAAAGACTACATTTGCCACGTCAGGATTCAAGTGCTGGCAGCCACGTCACACGTCCGAGGTTATCCCGCTTTCTGTCACGTGTCACGTGCACGTGACAAGCGGGGCCTTTATTGGATGCGTGTTGACTTTGTGCCGCTGGCATTCGGCGCAACCTTGTACGTAGCTTCGAACGTCGAGTTTCAACTCTGGCCACCAATATCTTCGTTCCACTAGCCTGGTGGTTCGTGCAATTCCAGGGTGTCCGTGTACCGGCGGATCATGGTGTGCGGCGATGAGTTTTCGTTTCTCTTCTAAAGATCCGGTGATGACGTACTTCCCTTGTCTGTACCAGGCTCCGTTTATGAACTTCAGTTGCTGGGGGTCTACCCAGTATCGTAGGATAATCTCCGTTTGCGGCGGGTCTTCTGCGGCTTGTACTGTTGTCGTTCGTACGAAGATGTCTTCTGGTAGTACCACTACGTCTTCATTGTCTCGTTCTCCCTGGTCGTAGTCAGGTCGTCGAGATAATGCGTCAGCGCGACCGTTCTTCTTTCCTGAGATGTGGTGAATTTCGAAGTTGTATTCCATGAGTTCTAGTACTTCCCTGGCAACTCTCCGGCTTATCTTCTGCGGTAGTTTCCAATATTGGAGGTTCATGTGGTCCGAGTAGATTTTGATCTTGTGCGGTGATCCGGCCAGTAGTGGTCTCCAGTGTCGGAGGGCTTTGACTATCGCTAGAAGTTCCAGATCGTATATGTCGTAGTTTCTTTCCGCCTCGTTGAGTGTGGCCGAATAGTATCCGATCGGGTGCCGTTTTCCGTCTTCCTTTTTCTGGAGTAATACCGCGCCGGTGGCAAATCCCGAGGCGTCCACTTCGAGCTCAAATGGGGCATCCAGTTTTGGATGAGCAAGTACCGGTTCTTCCGTAACTAGGGTTTTGAGTTTTTGGAACGCTTTGTCTTCCTCGTCAGTCCACCTCCATTCCGCGTCCTTCCTCGTGAGTTTGTTGAGTGGTTTTGCATGTGTAGCGAAGCCGCGGATGAAGAGTCGGTAAAAATTGCAGAAGCCTAGGAAGGATCGGACGTCACGGACCTTTGTAGGTGTGGGCCAGTCTTTGATACCGGCGATTTTTACCGGGTCCATGCGCGTTACCCCCTTTTCAAGGATTACCCCCAGGTAATCCATCCGCGGCTTGTGGAAAAGACACTTCTCAAGTTTGAAGTAGAGGTCGTGTTCCATGGCGACTTGGAGTACATCGCAAACCGCTTCTTCGTGTTCCTTTTGTCCTGCTGGTTCCTTGGTCGCGATGCCTATATCATCCATGTAGACATGTATGGTTGTTCCTTTGGCTTCATGTTTTGCAATGGTGTCTCGATAGATCGTGTTCATCATGGTTTGGAAGGTCGCCGGGGAGTTAGTGAGTCCAAAGTACATGACTGTAGGTTCAAAAAGTCCATACTGCGTTTTGAAGGCTGCTGTAACGCTACCACAGCGTTTAGTTCGACTTGAACTCGGACAAGGGCGTTCACGACTTAGCTGGTCGTAAACACTCGCGTAGTGTTTCTGTAATCCCGTAGAATACTACTAAGGCGATCCACAAGAGACGCCCCAACAGTACTAAGGCAACTCCGACTTGTCGTGTCGAAAGGGCCAGGGTCTTAGACTCGAAGGTCAAGACTTGTAACAGGGGATTCCCCTTGGAGGTGAGAAGGCGTGAAAGCCTGAGTAGAAGATAAGAGATGTAGTGGTATTGAGAAGAAGACCAAGATGGCGTATCTTGGTCTTCACCGTCCACTATTTATACATGTTGAAGAGGCAGCTTTAAAGCTCCTCTTGAAGATGACTACTACTAGCGATAATAGCTCGAACCCTACTATCGCTATCCTAGTAATGAGTCATACTAGCAATCACATGCTAGTACGACGCTGACTGATCTAAGGTCCATGACTAATTCCTACTTACTAACGTAGCCATAACCGTATAGTAAGTGTCCACATCAATCTTCGTACCGTAATGTCTGTCCATGAATCCAACCGCGACATCACCCCCTTTTCAGCCGCAGCGCCCACGACGCCGGCGAAGGCGCGATCCCGTCATCCAACCCGCCTGTACCTCCTCTACCCGTTCCAGTGTGTTAGCCATTTCAAGGCGGAACTTACTCCGCGACATCTCCCCCTTGATCCCTCCCAGCGCGGCGGCGAGCTGATGGAGCCGCTGCTCCATCCTCTCAGCCTCGTACGCGTACACCCGATACCTGTGCACCTCCGCTCGTAGGCTGACGTCGTGGAGTTCGCCAATGGCGCGGTCGAGGCGAGGGCGGTCGTGGTAACCGCCTGCGAAGAGGGTCATGTCCTCATGGGGGTAAACCTCCTTCCCCGTGGCCTTGACGTGAGGCTCGGCGTAGAGGGGCTGCGAGTATACCTTCTCGCTGTCCGGGACGAGTCCCAGGACGATGGGGTCGGCTCCCATGATGACTTGGACGTAGGCCGCTTGACGGGTCACCCCCTGGCCGTTGGTGATGGGAAAGTGGACGAAGTCCTCCCCGCGGTTGTACTTGTAACCGTGGGGAGGCGGGCCGAGTTCGGCGTGGCGAAGTCGGAATAGTGGGAAAGGCGGGGGTGCGTCAGCTCGCGCACCGCCACGGTAGAGAGGGCGACCGTCGGTGTCGCACGTATAAGGGGTTTCGCGCGGGTCGTCAGTATCGGTGGCTGTGGAAAGAAGGGGGTGCTCAGCTGGGTAGTGATCCGCTAAGCTTCCCCGGACTTGCTCGAGGACTGTTTCCTCGCCTCTTGCCGTTCCTTCCTCTCCCGCGTCCACTCTCGTCGCCTCCGAAGCGCTTCCCTCCTCCGCTCGGCTGCCTTCCGGAGCTGCTCCCTCTGCCAGTCTTCCGCTACTTGCCTCCATCGCTGTTCCTTCCACCGCTCCCAGTCGACCGTGGCCTGCATCTTGGGCCTCTTCCTCGGTTCGGTACTCGACTCGTACCGGGAGAGGTCGAGGTGAGGCAGGCGCAGACTCTGGGAGAGCTGCGCGAAGCCGATCAACCTCGGCCGTCGTGAAAGGGACTTCGTTGATTCGTTGTCCGTCTTGTGATAAGATCCACCATGTGGCGGGGTTGCTGGTCCCGTCGGCGTAGCTGGCTGGGACGGTGGATTGGAGGGCGTCGCAGAGTTCTTGATAGGTGACGGGGCCCGTGTTGCTGGCAACTCGAGCGATGGCATTGGCGGCAGAGGGAACGGACATGGTTGAGAGTAGGGAAGAGATGAAGAAGCCAGTGTGGTAGTAGTGAGAGGGGAATGGGGGTTGTTGTTCTGTTCGCCCGGTTCTTAAGTTGCTTGTGTGTCGGGGATTCAAAGTTTGGTACTCAGCTATTGCTTCGTCTGCAAACACGTCATCCTTGTCGACCCACTGGTTTTCCGAGTCGGGGTACCCCTTCCATTTGATCAGGTACTGCAGGCGTCTCTTCCTGCCGAAATGCCGATGGTCCAGAACTTTCTCGACTTCGTATTCCTCTTCTCCTTCTACTAGATCCGGTGGCGGTCGTTGGAAATTTGGTCCGTGTACGAGCGTCTCGCGATAAGGAGTGAGAAGATCGATATGAAACACTGGGTGTATGCTCCACTGCGTGGGAAGTTCCAGTTGATAGTTTACCGGCGACAGGACCCGCGTGACCTTGAAGGGTCCATGCCGTCTTGCCGCCAGTTTCGGTGTTGGCTGATTGGTCCTAAGGTGTCGTCCCTCTAACCATACATGGTCTCCGATTCGGAGTTTGGGCGTATCTCGGTGTTTGACCCACATAGATTGTGCCTTTTTGATAAGGTCCTGGGCTTCCTTCCGTGCTTCGCGGAATTGTTCTATCCTCGTGGTGACCTGTGGGATAGGAGATGGCTTATCGAGCCAATCAGCACGTGGGTCGTATCCCATGAGGAGGGAAAATGGAGACTTCCTTGTCGCCTCATGGGGCCAGTTATTGTGCGCGAACTCTGCTATTGGTAGAAGGGGCGCCCAATTATCTTGGCGCTCGTTTGCCCAAAAACGTAGGTACTGTTCCAGCCATTGATTGGTGCGTTCTGATTGTCCGTCGGTTCTAGGGTGATAAGCCGTGGAAATATTCTGTTGGATTCCCAAGATCCGACACAGCTCTCGCGTGAATTTGGAGGCAAATCGGGGGTCCCGATCGCTGATGATTTTTGAGGGCAGTCCAAATCGCTTGAAGATGTGGGTAGCGTAGAGGCCAGCTGTTTCTTCTGCTGTGATTTCTTCGTTACAAGGAATGAAGACCGAGGCTTTGCTGCAATCATGATCTGTTACGGTCAGGATGGAGTCGTACCCTTGGGACATTGGGAGCTTGGTGATAAAGTCGAGAGCGATGGTTTCAAATGGTAGGGCGTCTTCCTTTGGCGTGATGGGTACAAGTGGGGCTTTTGTGGGGCGTGTGTTGACCTTGTGACGCTGGCATTCGGCGCATCCCTGTACGAAGTTGCGGACATCGAGTTTCAATTCTGGCCACCAGTACCTTCTTTCTACTAGCCTCGTGGTTCGTGCAATTCCAGGGTGTCCGTGTACCGGAGGATCGTGGTGTGCGGCGATCAGCTTCCTTTTTTCATCTAGTGATCCCGTGATGACATACTTCCCTTGTCGGTACCAGGCTCCGTTTACAAATTTCAGTTGTTGGGAGTCCACCCAGTATCGTAGTACGATCTCGGTTTGTGGAGGGTCTTGTTCCGCTTGTACCGTGGTCGTCCGTGCAAATACGTCTTCTGGTAACACAATCACGTCTTCATTGTCTCGTTCTCCCTGGTCGTAGTCGGGTCGTCTGGATAGGGCGTCCGCGCGGCCATTCTTCTTTCCTGGAATGTGATGAATTTCGAAGTTGTACTCCATAAGTTCCAGTACTTCCCTGGCGACCCTTCGGCTGATTTTCTGCGGTAACTTCCAGTACTGGAGGTTCATGTGGTCCGAGTAGATCTTTATTCTATGTGGCGATCCGGCTAGCAGTGGTCTCCAGTGTCGGAGTGTCACGGTCGAGCCTCATGGACTCATTATACGGTACGGAGTTGTCTTGGAACGCTTACTATACGGTTATGACTACGGTAGTAAGTAGAGATTAGTCATGGACAAGTAGGATCAGTCAGCGAGTCGTGCTAGCATGTGATTGCCAGTATGACTCATTACTAGTATAGCGATAGTAGGGTTCGAGGTACTATTGCTATTAGTCGTTACGTTCGAGAGGAGCTTTAAAGCTGCCTCTACAATATGTATAAATAGTGGATCGCGAAGACCAAGACAAGGCATCTTGGTCTTCTTCTCAATACCACTACACCTCTTCTCTTTTACTCAGGCTTTCGTGCCTTCTCGCCTCTAAGGGGAATCCCCTGTTACAAGTCTTGACCTTCGAGTCTAAGACCCTGGCCCTTTCGACACGACAAGTCGGAGTTGCCTTAGTACTGTTGGGGCGTCTCTTGTGGATCGCCTTAGTAGTATTCTACGGGATTACAGAGACACTACGCGAGTGTCTACGACCAGCTAAGTCGTGAACGCCCTTGTCCGAGTTCAAGTCGAACTAAACGCTGTGGTAGCGTTACATTAAGACCAAGATACCCAATCGTGGCGTTCACAACAAGAGACCAGTGGAGAAATTTCCGACCCTACAGCCTTGAAACAAGAGGAGAACGATCGGTACCACGACGATTCCTAGGCGCAGCTAGGTGGAGAGAATACCGAGGAGACACCGGGTATTTCGTAGATTTCCCAGGAGAAGCGATCAGATATCGCCCAGTTGAGTTCAACTATTCCAACTTCTGTTGGACAGAAATTACGTGGAACCCAATAGACAATCGGTGGGACGTCGTTAGGCCGGCTGGAAGACACTACCGCTGCGACATCGACTCAAGAGAACTACACGGAGACGACTGGGGATCACTAGACGGAGATAGCAGCAGCAGTGAACAAGAGGAACATCCTAGAGAACAAGCTCCATCCGAGTCAAGTCACGAAGAACACGCAGAAGAACACACCGCCACAGAAAGCGAAGCACGACCAGGAACGGGAGACGACTCAAGTCTGCTAGCCCACATAGCTGAGTCATTACACATCACGGCACCAGAAGAGATTCACATTCGAAGCCCCATGGCCACAGTAACCGAAACACAAACCATGAATGAAGCACAACGTATCAGGGAGGAAGCTGAAGCCATCCTCAATCCCATTAACCAACACACCGGACACAGAATGACGGCTGACGACGCAGCACTCTTCAGAGCAATAGGACCAGACCACCCGGATCCACCGGAAGGACCCCCACCGCCACCAGGAGGACTACCGGGGGGATTCCCAGGTCAAGGGCCAACGGGTGGAGGATTTCCAGGAGGGGGACGACCACCAGGGGGAGGACCTCCAGGACCACCAGGACCACCAGGAGGAGGCGCCCCGGCAGGAGGAGGACATGGATCGGACAGACTGTCAGGTGAACCCCCGACCGTTTTCGATGGAGACCGTACTAAATACGAGGCGTTCCTCACACAATGGCACGTATACTGGGGCATGAATCTGGACGCCCCGATTATGCAAAACGAATACCGACGATCCCTCCTATTCCTGGGATACATCAAAGGGATCAACGTCAGCGAATGGACGCTGTCCATCCTCGAATGGCTAAACCGCGAAATACGACGAGGAATAAGCCAATACTCCCAGAACCTGTGGAATCATGTAGCAGAAGAATTCGCTAAGCGATTCTCAAACATCCTCGAAGAGGAACAAGCACAAGCGGAACTGCAAAAAGGGATCAAAATGGTGGGAGAGGATATTGACGCGTACGTAGTCAAGTTTGAGCAACTAGCCAGAAAAGCTCATTACAATTTGAACGACCGCCAAACAATTGATCGCTTCACGGCGGGGCTACCACGAGCCCTTTTCACAAAAGTCTACGAACTAGACGAACCCCACACCTTCGAAGACTGGAAGAGATGTGCGCTAAGAAGGCAGAAGCAGTACATCCACATGAAAGCGCGTCTCGATAACTTCAAAACAAAGAACCCGCCATCATCAGCGCAACCCCGATGGAGACCACAAGTCCCAAACTGGGGACCACCACGAGGACCACCTCCGCCAAGATACGACCCCAACACCATGGACACCTCCGCAGACCGCACGCGAGCCCGAGTGGCGGAGGTAGGAGACCCAAACCGCCCCTTTGTCCCGAGACCACAAAGAGGAGGATACGGAAGAGGAGGAGGAGCCCCACCCCGAGACATGAGGACAGTGATCTGCTATAACTGCAACCGTCCAGGTCACTTCTCACGAAACTGCCAACAGCCTCGAACGCGCCCAAGCACGAGTCGAATGTCCGAAACAGACTATTATGCACAGGAAGAACCGCCAACCCAAGCAAGAGTGGCTAACACCGCACCACCGCAGCAACGAGCCAAGGATTGGCTAGCCGGAGTAGCGGGAGAATCGGATGACGTAAAAGACCTCATCCTCCAGGAAATGTGGGGAAAAGAGGGTTTTCAGAACGCCTGAACCCATCGGCCTGGGTGAGGGCGGTTAATTGTAACTCTGTAATCATGACTCGCTACCGTTCGCTTCGAATTCCAGTCTCGATTCGCACAAGTTACGCAATGGCCGACATCAAAGCTCTTGTAGACTCAGGAGCTACCGACAACTTCATAAGACCATCTTTTGCGAAAAGGATGGGTCTAGGACTACAAACACTAGATAGACCCCGCAAAATATGGAACATAGACAACACCGAAAACAAAGCGGGCAGTATTACTCACTACATCGATTTGGACGTCCAGACTAATCAAAAACGACAAAAACTCCGATTCCTAGTCACCGACATCGGAAACGAAGATCTAGTCTTAGGATATCCCTGGCTAGCCACCTACGAACCCACGATCAATTGGAGATACGCCACGATCCATGAAAAAATGCTCCCAGTTGTAATACGTTCCATCAATCCTCATACGAACTACCACGTCATCGGCGCACTTCGCACGGAGGACAAACACGAAATAATGGAAGAATTAGCACATGAATGCCAACTGCGCACCACGGCAACAGAATTGGCGATCGAAGCTAAGCAATTCCACGAAACAGTCGAACTCCCAGACGCTTACCAGGCCTTTACCAAACTCTTCAGTGAGAAAGCATCCAACCGCTTCCCGCCATCCAGGCCATGGGACCACGCCATCGAGTTCAAAGAAGACACACCCTCGGCCATCGACTGTAAGGTATACCCAATGACACAAGAAGAAGACGGCAAGTTAAAGGAATTCCTGGACGAACAACTGAAGAAAGGCTACATACGACCATCGAAATCCCCATACGCCTCATCATTCTTCTTTATAAAGAAGAAAGACGGAAAACTACGACCAGTACAGGACTATCGAAAAATCAACGCCGTCACTATCCGCAATCAGTATCCGCTGCCACTCATCTCGGATCTCATCACGGACCTCAGCCAAGCCCATACTTACACCAAACTGGACGTCAGGTGGGGGTACAACAATGTACGCATCAGAGAAGGCGATGAACACAAAGCGGCCTTTAAAACACGGTATGGTCTCTTCGAGCCCACAGTCATGTATTTCGGACTCACCAACTCTCCGGCAACGTTTCAAACCATGATGAACACCATCTATCGAGATACGATTATCAAACACGAAGCCAAGGGAACGATTATATGCGTATATATGGACGATATCGGCATCGCAACAAGGGACCCAGCGGGACAAAAGGAACACGAGGAAGCCGTCCACGACGTACTGCAAGTCGCCATGGAGCATGACCTCTACTTCAAGCTTGAAAAGTGCCTCTTCAACAAGCCGCGAATGGATTACCTGGGGGTAATCCTTGAAAAGGGGGTAACACGCATGGACCCGGTAAAAATTTCTGGTATCAAAGACTGGCCCACACCCACCAAGGTCCATGACGTTCGCTCGTTCCTAGGATTCTGCAATTTTTACCGACTCTTCATTCGCGGCTTCGCCACACACGCCAAACCACTCAACAAACTTACGAGAAAGGACACCGAGTGGAGATGGACGGACGAAGAAGATAAGGCATTCCGAAAACTCAAAGCCCTAGTCACGGAAGAACCGGTACTCGCACACCCGAAACTAGACGATCCATTTGAACTTGAAGTGGACGCTTCGGGATTCGCAACTGGAGCAGTACTACTTCAAAAGAAAGAGGACGGCAAACGACACCCGATTGGTTATTATTCGGCGACACTTAGCGAAGCGGAACGGAACTACGACATATACGACTTGGAACTGCTGGCGATAGTCAAAGCACTGCGACACTGGAGACCTTTACTGGCCGGATCACCCCACAAAATCAAAATTTACTCCGACCACATGAACCTTCAGTACTGGAAACTGCCACAAAAGATCAGTCGAAGAGTCGCGAGGGAAGTACTAGAACTCATGGAGTACGACTTCGAAATTCATCACATCCCAGGAAAGAAGAATGGTCGCGCAGACGCGCTATCCCGATGACCCGATTACAACCAAGGAGAACGAGATAACGAAAACGTGATCGTACTACCGGAAGATGTCTTCGCACGAACAGTCACGGTACAAGCGGAACAAGATCCTCCACAGGCTGAAATCGTACTACGGTATTGGGTGGACCCTCAACAACTGAAGTTTGTAAACGGAACATGGTACAGACAAGGGAAGTACGTCATCACGGGATCATTAGACGAAAAAACGGAGACTAATCGCCGCGCACCACGACCCTCCGGTATACGGACACCCTGGAATTGCTCGAACCACGAGATTAGGAACGAAG